>JAECUM010040424.1:0-19393 GCA_016617855.1 Megalonaias nervosa | reverse complement strand
CTCTGCATATAAGGTTGCCAATGGTCTGCATAATTCTGAGATCAAACAATGAAAAAATCTTTTGTTCTCCATTCTTAGTACCTCAGAAACGTTTGTAGGCATAGGACAACCTACTTCAACATTTTAGTTGTCATTTCAAAGTTTACGTTGCTAAGCCCAGTAGTTTGGTTGCCATAAAAATTGAAAACAAATGAACTGAATGTGAAGATTATAGTAGAAATTGACACTGAAGTATAGTTATGGTAAATTACGGAATAAGTAAAAATACAAAAGATTTGTTATAGTGCATTATATACACCTGTCTTCCGCCTGAGTAATAATCTACTCTAATCTCAGGCAAGTCATTGAAATTTCCCATTGGGTGCATTCTTGAACATTACTCTATATACCTTTTTAATTTAATTCTAGTTCTTGGCATTTGTGATTTTGGTAATGTTTCTTGTATTTGACCTGCTATTACTATTCATTTTATTTCTGTGCAATCACTACAGACTGCATAATAAAGGATAGGTTTACATCTTTATCGTATTTCCACTGCTTATGATACAGTGTAGATGCCACAAATGAAAAATTCTCCATCGGAAGAATGCTGAATGGTAGAGTAGGAGCCATGGGTAATCTAAAGGTGAGCACATGTCAGGGGAAGAAATTCGAAATAGTAATAATGTCCAGGGACTGCCATGGGGAAAGGTAATTTTTTATAATTTGTTGCATTGAAATACATTGTTCAACATTTTGATAGTAATCAGAGTTTCAATGACACCATTGCTTAACCTTTGCCAAGATGTGTAATGTGACGCCATTCACTTTTGCAGATTCCTTAGTTGTTTTGGTTTGTTGTATCTGATGTAATTTTATTTTCATAGATCTCCAGTACCAAATGTACAATTTTCATCTCAGATTAATGTTTTACACCTATTTCACGAAGGAAAGAAAATCAAAATCTGATTTGAAATATCTTTTGATACTTAGAATTTTCTGCATTCAGTATATTTATTATGTTAGGATGTGGATTAAATAGTATCAAACTGAGTAATTGCCATAGGTAATGTACACATTGAGGGTAGTTTGCCGTACAATGGTATTAGTACAAGTAGTAATTAATTTAAAGGGCTGGACCATTGGCACTTTCACTGGGAATCTTTGTACAAGTGTTATTTTTATCTTGCTACACTTTTATTTACTTGTAAGAAATAATACTTTTTGTTGAGGGGGGCTGTGCAAGTTATATTTCTCCTCCTTCATCACATGTTCCATTAGTGTTAGTTTGAACAGGCTAAGGGCACACAATCAGGAACGTTTAAGCTCGAAAACCAATTACACATTGCACAAACTACCAGTGAATGCTCTCATCTTACGTCAGTTGTTTATGTGTAGTCATTGTTTTCAACTGTTGTGCAGATGCAATTGACTTGTAAGTTCCAAGTACTCACTATTTCTCCTTTTAATGTCTGATGTTTATCCCAACACCTATGTCGATACATATGTATGTAACTGTAAAGCTTAATGTTTGGTTACTTATGGCCCAATTTGTGTAGATTGTTCCAAAACATTTGGAATTTTGAACTGAACATGGTTGTTCATTATTATTAGAAATTTGGTTGTAGTTGCAAGTATGTTCAAAGCAAAATATAGTATTTATATGTTAATTTCACGAATGCGACTTCCAACATGGCTGTCAGATGAACATAGTGGCACTCTCATATTCATTATCCAGAACGCATGCCCGTGCATTTGGCTTTAAATTATGTTACTGTTGCTGGTGTCACTAATGGCCCATCTTTAATGATATTAATCTAATTCAATATAAAAGGCCTGTAAACTTGAACAATAAAATTTCCTAATTTGACATTAAAATGTTGCCATAATTTCTTTCATAGTTCATGTATTCAAATATTTAAATGCTTTTGTACATATTTATTTGGTTGTGATCCATTGTATGCATACGTTTGCACAAGAGAAAGATATATCATATGTATGTCTTACTTGTGGAGCATCATCCTCTAGTCTTGTGTTCAACTTAGCTGAGAGAACTACATGGACATGCTGCTTGAATTAAGTGATGAATAACTTGAATCTATATATTAACACTAAACAAAGCACGAAGGTATTATGAAGTTAAGTTCGAAATAACCTTGCAAATATTTGCAACAATAAGCAAGATATATAATACATTTGTCGGCATGAAATATAACAATTAGTGAAATGCTTCGCAGGAAATGCAGATATGTGACTTGAAGCATTTAAGTTGCTTAGTAGGTTTATGTGCTTAATGTCGGATTAGGACAACCGTCTTGAAGTCACAGATATGCAGCATACGGGTATCTCCTGAAGAGTAGCTAGCTCTACACATGCCATTTTTTCACTAGGAAACTGTTTTTCATGTTTCATTTGGTTAATCTACGTGCAATATAATGAGGAAAATTACTTAAATGTATCCATTTGTCCATCACTTTGTTATCCTTGTAATGTGCTTGTCATCTACATGACATGTTTTATGATGATGAGTAGCTGACAACAAAAGGATCCTGGTTGCAGCTCAATTGGGGATTATGAATTAAGGCTCATATGTAGCATGGACACCTTGTAACATCAATTCCATTAACACTAATTAGTGAGGATGGTTATATTGGGTATGACATTTTAGGAAGATTAGAAGATGACAACAAAGGTTCAGATCCATGCTTGCAGCCAGGGATTGCAAGGTATGGCAATGGGTTTGGCAGATCAAAAATAAAATTAATCAAAATTTGTTTTAGATGGATTACATTTAGCTTTTCAAATTAAGTATCTAGGTTTTTCTGGAGGAGAAAAGTTATTAATTTGTTTGCAGAGCTTTATGCATCCAAGTATTTTATGATTAAAAAGTTGCTTTGTTACCTACTTCATTTTAATCGGCAGCAAATTGCGCGTCATAAACTTTCATTTAGTCAGTCTTCTAGGGACAAAAGAAAAATATTACTTGTAGTTTTTCACATAATATATACAATAGACAAACAAAAATGTGGATGCCTAATTACTTAATTTGAAGACGTGAGTATATTTGATATTGGTCGTCCGTTTTATTAACTAGCTGCAGAGGGTCATGCAAAATACCTCAGTGCTGTGGAAGGACTAGTCAGTATTTTCACAGAAGCTTCCGAAAATATGAGAATGTAAGCTTTAACGACACAGATGAAAATGATGTCAAAGCGAGTATCGGGACTGAATTGGCTGTCAGACAGAACTGTCTATGAGACTGATGCTGAAGTTCCAAACGACTGAGATTCCCCACCCCCCCATGAGTCAGATGTATTCAGTCAATATAATAATGTCAGAAAATGAATATCCAGCGTTGCAGGTACCACATAGTCAGCATTTTTTATCGCTTCAAGCAGAAGAGCACGTGTTTGGGAGTGACAGTTGTGCCTCCGATTTCATCACAATGGAAGCGGATTTACGTGTTCTTCATAAGTCAGAACAAGATGACCAAATACGTATTAATAAAATGAATGATATCGCAGTTATTTCTTGTAGTTGCAACCCAACAGGGTGTTGTTTGTCCACTGATTTGATTTCCACACGAAAATAAAATAAATCACTATTAATGCTAACATCTGTACTGTAAAGATTGTTTAATACAACCGGTGATCCCAAAACACTCAACAGTTAATTTTATGTCAAAACTAATTGTTGCAGTATAATTAATATTTTGTTGACGGCACTGTAATCATTTTGTGATTTGATGTGTTCCTAGAGAATGTTAACAATTAAAATTGTCTTTCTTTTACTGGCTACAATTCATACACTATATGGCCTTAATGCTGAGGTTAGAAAGTTTGCATAATGTTTACTGTGCTTGTAGATTATATTCACGTGTAGCTGTTGCTGCTAAAGCAAACTAAATAGTATGTTACAATAATATATTTGTCAGTGTGAACTCGAGATCATAACTTTAATGTATTATATTGGTTTCTTTACATTGCTTACATAGTAAACAGCTTAATAATTCCTGTTTAAAATGGTATCAATGTTTGGGGAACGTAACATCCTAAAGTAAGAGGGAATATTTTTGTATAGGTAACAGCTGCAAATCAATTGTTAAAGCAGAGAGGAAGAAAACAACAAGAGTATCGTTGTCAAGGGAAGAGAAGGTATCTGTAGAAAAGACAACTTGACAATTCATCAGAACTGTTTCACTGCCAGGTAAAGCAGCATGCAAAGAGGCAAAGATAAATGAGCCTATTCTGACAAGGCGTCCATGGACACAGATTCAATTTTTTACAAAGAAATTCAAAATATAAACCTTCTATGTTAAAGCTAAAAAAGTTGAACAGTTGCCTAACAATTTCAGAGAGATAATACATATTTGCTGGCCTATAAGTCAATAATGTTGGATCATAAATTATTGGCTTTGTCTTTTACTCCGAATCGACTTGTATATGGAATATATCATTCAAATCGTTCATCATATATAGTTTAATATTTTGTTATATGAAAAAAAAAAAAAAAAATTTCTCCAACCGTACGAAATATAATGTGGAAAAATAATTATCATTTTGGGAAGAGATCATCTCCCAAAAAAATTAGAACCCGACATTGACAAGGATTTTAAAATATCTTCATGATTGCCAGTGTCGAATTTCATGTGCATCATATGTAATTGCGCTAAAGCAGCATGTACTAGTAATATATGTTATTTAAATTTGATTACATATATGTGCGTTAGAATAGACAAGTTAGAAAATGAATAACCATGACTAAGACAGGAATCCCATCCATTTTTATTATTGCAGCACGTGATCAAATATAATGTGCCTTGATATGAGAGAGAGGTTCCCGGGCAATGATAATCTCTATTGTTAAGTTAGTTGACAATAGTAATCATACTCCTGTACAAAAGCAATGCTGCATTCCATTATCATTTGAAACCACCGTGTCAACAATTCATTCTAGTCTTATTTATGATATCCATTGTCTCGAGAACAAAATGGCTTTGCAGTGTTATTTACAGGCTAAATAAATACACTAATGCCTGGGTTAGGTCATTCTAGTTAAAACCTGTTTGAGGCTAATGTTCGGCAGACCAGATGAAAATCGGTAAATGAGGCTACCCATATGGCATTGTGCATATGGTACCATGTAATGCCACGTGCTTAATCGCGTAGGTTACTCAACTAGTGACACATTTTGTACAGAAGTGTCATTTAGAGTAACAAGTAACATGAGAAAATATAAAAACCACACGCGGTCTAACTACAGGAAGTGTACATGCACTTACTCTTATTTGTTGGGAATGGAGAGGTCATTATGCATACAAAGAAAATTACACAATGTGATTAAATGGTCATTTTCGGGATTTAAATCGGGTCTTTATGGATATAAATAATTTGAATATTTAAACTTCAAAAACTGAAGGATTATGGTATGAATTTTAAATTTACAATCACTGTTTAGTTTATTACTGTTTTTTCTTTCACGAAAGCTTCAGATCAACAGGGCAGTAAGGTACAAAACAGCATAGAATGTGATGAAAAGCACATGCCTCTTTATCTTCCAGACAAAACTCAGGAAAGAAATTTTAGCATCAGTGATGCAATTTCCCTGTTGCCCGTAGTCTCAAATACATACAGTAATGTCATTAATATTCCTGAAAACGGAAGCTCTATAGTGCAATTCACGCAGCTTCGCAACGTTAATTCTATCTGTAACTCAGTAAATTTTCCGGTCATCTGTAGCAAAATGTACCTAATTTGTTTTAGATATTTTGTTTGAAACAAATTAGGTACTCTTAGCAATATTTAATGTTGCTGACCTGTACATTTATGGACGTACTGATAGGGTAAAAATCATGATGTGTGTATCAAATAATAGTGAAAAAGACAAAGTTTAGGTATTGCTCTGGCCTCGTCTTATGCTTGGCATCTACTTATGTAAGAATGAAGGATAAAAACCAGACAAAATTTGCAAATTCGACTTACACTCCACGGTGACCGATAGGTCAACAAATAGGGTAGATTCTCCAATTGTGTTACAATGTGTTCTTAGATTCCACTTTGGTCGTTTGATTCATTTGCATCCAGGCGATGAAAGTTCAAATTGGTTTTCAGATTTATAGTTTATTATTTGTACTCAATATATTTTTCTTAAGCAAATATTTTTTCTAGGCAGCGAAGCAGTTCTTCTATTTTTGCCACTCATTAAAACACTTTGAAAGTATTACCATGCTTTTCAGTATTCCCATGAGAAAATAGAGTGTTGGTTCTGAAGTCATGATGACTTCAATATAATTATTCATTACGTTTCTTAATATAATGTTTAAATTTTGCTTATTTTATTACAATATGCTCTTCCTGTATAAAGTGTTCATATGCACTTGAAAGAAGTTTGGATTTTAACTTCTTGCCTCATAGTACATTGAGACATGTATACTATGGTAAGAAATATATACAGCTTTGAAATGGGATATTGCATCACGTAAATGCAAGTGCAGTACAGTTTCATTCCTCCATCTTCAGTTTATCTGAATTTTCTCAACGAAAAGACTTATTAAACATCTCTCAGATGAATTTGTTTTTGTAACAGTTGTATATGTCAGATGTTTAAAATGTCAATCAATGAGATTATGTCACATTTACATTCTTGACTAGCATTTTAGAACGTGTCTTGAGTGTGTTCAAAGGTCTGCTTCCCCCTTCTCACGTTTTTATTAGTCTTTTGAACTATTTGGAAAACTCTAACTGGAATTATGGTACAGATAACTTACATTTTGTTTGCTTCTTTCTTTGAATAAGTAAAGATGAAATTATTTGAATTACTCAAATGCATTTACAATTTACAAATGAAATTGTCTCACCTCTTGATGTTCTTTCCAAAAACAAACTGACACTTTGACATTTCATCAAATTTGGAAGGAACTACCTTGTCTGATTATAATAGGAAATGTTCATGCAAACAGTAATGATAACTAAGATGATGTTTTCACGTAGCAATGCAGTAGTATTGCATATGTCTTCCTGTGATGCCATTTTTGTCAAAATTCCACCCCCACCCACGTCTTCGATGGAAGTTTAAGTCCTTTTGTTCATTTGTGAATACCCGAGATTACCCTCCATGGTAAAGGGTGTTTTTGTGTGCTTTTGTCACTTTAATACCATTGTATCCAACAATTTGAATATTGTTCATGAGTGTATACAATATGCACACTGTGGCCAGCTTCATGTATTTATTCAATATTGACATACAAATTGACTGAAATGACTTTCCTATGGATCGTCTTTTATATTAAACATTTTTGTGGAGATGATGATTATACAGCCATTCACTATATGAAGTGAATTGTGTGTCATATGCAATTTAAATATTTCATGTTTTCTTTTTCTTTTCAACTGCCTCCTGATATTTCTTTTAATACTTTGGTTTCATGATTAGGTAGGTGGACACAGCATCTCAGTAGGTGAATCACTGTGTTTCGTAATTCAAAGGGCTGAGTTCGTTACAATGGAGAGGTAAATTAACGCTGCACTCTACGCCCTAAAATAAACTTTACTTTTTCAAATGCGGGCAATGTACCTGATAATACAAGACTGAGAAGCTCCTGTGACCCTTAATACATTAATAGGGACAGGCTTGGCAGAATTGCCACAGTAGATATAAAACATTTCGTCATGAATGGTTTATAATTCTTAATTAAAAAATCAGACTGGTTTGTTTAACCCAACAAATGTATTGCTTTCAATGTAGGTCTGTGACCTTGACCTCTTAAAAATATGAGCATTTGAAAAGTCTGTCTTTATTATGTTGCTTGTATGTCAATCTGTAGCAATCAGTCATAATATGCCCTTTCTTGTTGCAATAAGTGCAAATATGAAGAGATAAAGATTCCTAACTGGTCTTGTCATAAGTATGATTCCTAATACATGTACCATATTGAGGCTTGAAAATACTGATAGCGACTGAGAAGATTTTCACCAGAAAATGGCTAAGAGGAAGACTTATTGACAAATGAAACTGTGTGGGTCAAAAAATAATTGTCAGCTGTATGAGCATTTTCTAAAGTTTCAACCTGTTACTCGTATATGCAGGTCTTGGCGTCACTATGGGCACCATTCTTAAACCTTTCAACTAATATAAGCTGTCTGAGGTTATCGTGATGTCAATTAACTTTCTTTGCCGATCACCACCAATCAAGTATTTGTTCCTTTTGCTCTTGTAATTTAACATTGGTCTGTCCAGTTTCCATTTTGCAAGTCCTAACCTTTGTTGATATTCATCAGATACCACCTCATAACCTTTCAAGATAACCAGATCATAATTAACACTTTGATGTAGATTTCATTATCTTTGCATATAAGTACACTTTGTAACATAAGATACCAATGCTCTCTTGGCCATATTGATATACTTCCTTTTCTCTAAAACTGGGTTCTAACCTATTATTAATGATAGCATCAAAATCATAGCTTGTATGTAGAGGGGGGAGTGTGTTCCAATTTTCAGTTCTAATTCTTTTAATCTGAACTGCATTTCTCTTTTCTCTCTATATTTTGTTCTTTTCTTTTTTATTCCCATTGCCTTTCTTCTCTTCTTATTTCTCTCCTTCCTCTTTTTCTGAAACTCTCTTTGCAATTGCATTTGTCTTTTTTCTCCAAATGAAATACAGTAGTGATTCAAACAAATTGCGATATTGAACTTGATTATGTGTCAGTAGCCTCGAATGTGCTACTGTGCCGACAGTCTTGATGCATCATGGTCATATAATCCAAAATGTCTTTGAATGAGTTCAAACTATTGTTTTAGTCCAAGATATAATAATGAGCACCTTGAAATTCCAGTGAATAATTTAAAGAAATGAAGCATATGTATATTAACTGAAACACAACTTGAATTGATTCCTCTAAGACTGATGTTAAGATCTGGAATAAAGTTTTGTTTAAATCTGCTATTGTAAGAAACAATTAAGATATAATAACATAACAAGGTTGAAGGTTATTTTCAGAATATTCTAATTTGTAAACAAGGACAGGTCTCTTATTAAAACATGAGCAAAGAAATTATAATGCAGCAGGTACACTAGGAATTACCAAGAGGATCGCCATTGTCCAAAATTCAAACTCGAGTAAACATGTTTATCGTCAGTATTAATGATCTTAATATATAATCTAAAATCCTAGACAAATATTATCGAGTTTTTTTATAATTTTGTTTACACAAAAAAAAGCGTTTCGCTAGGTGAACCCTAAACTCAATTACTGATCAAGGTCAATCCCACAATTTAGATATACATAACAAATAATCATCGATAAAGGCCAACACAATACAAAAGAAATATATATCACAAGAGTTGTTACATGTTTTTAAAGTTGCACTTTTATGTTTCAGCGTTATGTAGAGTCTCAGCTACTTCTCACATTTATATTAAGAATAAATAATTGCATTATACCACCCGTATAATATGCATAAGGACATACCGCCACCAGCTTTGTATTTATTGCAAAATACCACTTATTTGAGAACAGAGAAAGGGAAACTGAAGTTTACAGCTATATGGGATTTCCCTGCAACTATTGGCCTAAAACCGCATTTAAAAACTGAAATATGACTTTGATCAAGGAGAACTGAGAAAGAGAATGGAAATGTACAACTGAACAGAATTCCGCTTCTCTCGTTAGTCCAAACTTTGCCTGAAAGAAGATAATGATTAGTGTATAATTTAGAGCAGTGAGGAGGGGAATCCCTAGCACTTGTCATATTTTCTCAGGTAAAGCCTTGTTTCCAAAGCGGTATTTTGCTATAAAATCCATTGAAATTGCACAGAAGTTCACATGCACTATTAATTTATGTGAACTATGCTCATTGGAGTTATCCTAGGAAAATGTGACAATACATTCTAAGAAAGCATTATCTTCTGGTACTACTCGACCTTGAGGATTGCCATGAAATGTTACCACACATTCACTACATAGTCTAATTGGTTCTTAATTAAAATTATGCCACTCAAACATTAAATATGGCCATGACAACATCCATCTTGAAAATATTGTTCTAACTACTCCTGAACGGATAGTCGCACCAATATGATGTTCTCACCAGCGAACCTCCTGTAATGTCTTAGTCCTAAATTAAAATCGTGCCGATTTTGCGTTATGTATGGCCAATGTGGTAGGCATCCTGAATCTCGTTTTCTATCCCATAGCAGAAAGTCATATTGCCATCGGATTTTCATGGAAACACTTCTTATGATGTTTTGTTTGGCACAAACAAAGAAATGGTGCTGATCTGATGTCTAATACGGCTACAACATGTTTGGTCCTATTCCCTTGATATTCCTAGAGGGAGAAGGGATCCCGAACTTGTTAAAATACGTGATCTGAACTTGTTTAATGCAATGCATTACGTGAAAACAATTGAATATTGATGATGACAGATGTTCAAAAGTATGAATAAAAATAGTATTGCATCTGAATGTGTGGTTTCCCCACTCCACCATCTCGTACAATGTTCATAGTTGTAAATATCATCAGTTACTAGTACAAGTCCTCAATCTGATACAGAACGATAGGTCCTCTTATTGTTATTAGGGCATTCAAAATATACTTGCATGATGTCAGGAAGAAGCAAATAAGTGCAAGGTGAAAACATAAGAGAGAGAGAGGTCGTGTACATTTCTTAATGCTTCATGTTCTGCAATTTTTATACTTGGTGATTTCACCAAAGAACATTTATTATCACCTTTATTTATGATTACATGTATCTCAATCTTCTTTTGCTTAATAGTACACAGTTTCTATAATCAGTTTATCCCTGTTTGAGTGCACAATTTCCATGTTGTAGTCCATGACATAACATAAATATTTGAAGCATGTTTTGACAAACAGGTACTATATATTATAACGTACCAATTACATTTCAATCAATATCGATATATAAGGTAATTAGGTAAAACACCTGTATGTTAATACAGTAACTCATGTGAGATTTATTTCACAGGTATGCTTAAGAAAGCACTTATCCATAATGATTAGCCATTTCTATACCTTTAAATGCTTACTCAATCAAGCTAAAATCTACCACCACAATAGGTGTTTATCCTCTATTATCTGATTGTTTGCATGATATGTACAGAAGGCCGCTAAACATTTATTGTTTGTAAAATAAGTGAACGAATAAAAATACGTGTTCTAAAATCCTTCTCAAAAGTTAGCTCTTCAAGGTGGTTTTAATGCCTGTCACGGATTTAAAAGTGACCAGATTATAACTCTTAAGCAAATGGATAAATCTGTGTTCTTAAATAATGTAGTTTTAAGGGAAAAATACCATTCCATACAGTCTAGCTTTCACTATTGTACATATTAATTGGGTAGCGTATAGAGGCGTAGAAATGTGAATTTAACAACGTTAGCAAAAGCAAATTAAATGAACATTTTTAAAGAAAAATATTAATTTATTTTCAGTTCATTGTCTTTCACCTAAAATCCCCCAAATTGCTATCCTCTCTCTTTCAATTCTATTTGAAAACCACAATATTTTTATGTATATATGCATGCATATATCTGCATTCTAGCCCTTCCGTTTCTTCTCGCGTACATACCTATCTTCATTTACTAATTACAGGTCTTCTTAGATAACTTTATTTTATGGTTTTAAACAAAGATACAAGAATATATATGATTGTAAAATAAATGTAACGCAATTTCCTTAACTTCCCGAGTTATTCTGACTAATTGTCCAGCTCTAGCTGTTGATGTCATATAATGGGTCAATCGCAAATCTCCCAAAGGAATGTTCAGTTTCAGTGAATTTGCCATGGGCAAATTCGCTTATGAAATTTGTGTTGCTTTGGTGTCAACCTAATTTTACGAAAACTCATTTCTTTATTTTCATAGATGAATTGACCATTTAGATAGGTCTGATATTCTATTTTGGTTGTAGATTGTCAGGACTTTATGCATATATTTTAATAATAATATTTCTCATTTCCAAACTTGATGTTAATGTATGATAGTGTCAATAAAAGAGGTCATGAAGTTGTAAAACAGTGTATGAGGTATTGTTATAACTTAAAATTATATTTTGATAAGATTGGACTATTTAAGCTCGTGTATCTATCTATCTATAGTTCTAACTGAAGATAATTAGTTCCTAAGCTCTTAATCCGAATATCTTCTCGCGTTTTTGCACGACAGGTGCCATAAAGGAAAAATAATATTCAGGTTCTCAGATTGATGGTAGTCTCTGATTGTGTGTAATTATTCCTCACAATTACGTCCTCACAATTATGGTAAAGTAAGACTAGTCCTCAAAATATGTAAAGAAATATGCTGCAGAAAGGAAATGATACAGATATTGCCTTGATTGCAGTTAAGCTTACTTTCAAATTTCTAACCTTTACTTACATTCCTTCTTATGGTCATCAAAATGTAGTCATATGTCAAGGTACTCACAAGTATATGTATACAAGTATGTGTGTGTGTGTTTGTGTGTACGTCTGTGTCTCCAATCGTAACATAGCCGTTCTCTCCCTTTGGCAAATTTGCAGTATTCAGTATTGTGTCTTTTCTTTGCTAATTCATTAATTAATTCTTTGTACATTTATTCATTACACAATATAAACACAGCGAGTATGTGTAACATATGAAAAAAAGTTTACCCCGCCAGACACAAACATGCACTCTTTCACGAGCAGACGCTCACCGTACGAAGAAAAACATCAATGTACCCAAGAATTTACTTGTTTTACGAAATGAAAATTCTATAAGAAAAGGTACCAAAACCCAGTTTTGTGAATTACAAAAGTCTCATATAGACATATAGTCAATATCCTTGCAAAACGTGCATTAGCATCCGTCGGAAAGATAGGATTATTACTGGAGTCCTTATCTTCTTGAATTTCAAATCCTTTCGTGTTCAACTAATCTGAATGTAAGTTTCCCAGATTTTGATTTTCAAAGCATTACACTAGTAAATAGTTTCGCAGTCTAGAGAATTTGGACAGCTAAGTGACCAAATATTTATTTGTCAATAGTAGGAGTGTTTATGTAGAAAGTGTTTGAGATTTTCCTTCGAGTGGGGACATTTTGTTTTCTTTAACTTAAATATGCATTTTGGACAAAACAAACTGACATAGCTGGCGTTCACTACCACAGCATGTTAGGACCCGGTGATTATTTTCCCAACAGGGTTACCAAATCATCCAACCTCCAAAACTTCAAAGGTCAGCTCTTAAGAAATAAAAATTTGTTTATTCTTTACATGTACAAACCATCAGTACTTTATTACAAAGTGAAGAACCAACAAGTTGTGCTATTTCGATAAATGTATTATGTACCATAAAAATGTATGTTTACTGTTTAGAGACATGAACATAAATAAACCAGTATAATTAAATCAGTTGTCAGCTGAGGTATTCACATATGTTTCTAACCGTATAAGCTTCTCGTCTGCCTTCACATAAGAGCACATGATAGATTGTCGTGTGATTTGACTCCATCCCTAAAGTAGTAATAACAGAGACTGAAAGAGAAAGCAAGGATGAGATATAAACCATTTTCCGTAGCCTTACATTGTTGCAACATCTAGTATTGCTCGTCCTTGTACTCATTCCAGTATGATCTGCCCACACACGATTTATAAGCATATGATTATAACATATCACATAACGCAGCTTTATTGAGAGAAAACAAAAGAAAAATCAAGTTGTGCACTATGCATAAGGCTTCAATGATTATTTCTACCTTGTTATTTGATTCGAGTAACAAGTAGCTGTGAATATAATTTCATCACTCCAAACGTTCAGTGAAATAAATGAGTCTGTTTGGAAATGTAATGCTGTTCGAGCAGTGTCCTGAAATACAGTAACAGGGTGACATGAACCTTACGCCTACGTAGAGTTAAAAAGTAACTATCGAGTCGGAAACGTCAGCGGCACCATTACATATGATGCATGTCACTATGGTTCAGTGTTCTGGAAGAACTGTTCCTGATAAAATCCTTGTGAATTCTTAAAACACTACAGATAACGCGGGCACACGTATTGCAACCATGTTAAATCCATACCACTGACACATTAAAACACCCATATTGAACAGTCCATTGTAGTCATCATAGTCAAAAGAAACTTTATTTTAACATCTGCATTAAATGAACATGCCATCAAATCAGCCCACACCACGGAACAAACTGCCCCAGGAAGTCCATTTCCCACTTCTAATATACTTCTTAGCAATGCTCTATTCCATGGCCAGAAGGAAAGAGAGAGAAAGAAGAAAGAGTTCAGTCTCTCTCAAAGAAGGAGGTGTCACTCATAACCGCGTAGATACAGCTACATCTTGGGGAATGAGGTGCAGGAATCGCTGCAAGAAAAGACGGATGGAGTTTTCTGATTCTGTAGAATGGACTCTGTAAGAAAAGATGGACGGAATCTTCTGATTTTTCAGAATGGACTTTATTTAAATAATATATATATATATATATATATATATATATATATATATATATACTTATATATATATATATATATATATATATATATATATATATATATATATATATATATATATATATATATATATATATATATATATAGATAGATACATAGATACATAGATACATAAATAGATATATGATACTACATTCTAGAGATACACCTTATAAAGCCTTGATATTCAAAATACACGAAATACATATAAAATTATACTTTTCCTCCCTCCTTGCCAACTTCATACATTTGTATAATTTCTGCATTGTAGAATTCATGATAGCCAAAGAGTATAAAATTCGATAATTGCGATTAATGCAACAATCATTTTGAAGAAATATATTTTACTAAATTTAAAATAGAATACTAATTTGAAGTAGGTTACTGAACATTTTTCTTTATTACTTAAATAATATTTTATTTCCAAATTAAATCAAAACATAAAGTTGGTAGCGAATTCGTCTTTTCCAATAATAATTACCACAAATACAAATGAATATAAATTCTCTAAAACAATTGAACATTATATTGCATTATAATATAAAATAAAAGAACTCACAAGAATGTTGCAAAGGTATGGACTGTACCGTAAAAATCTCTATCATTAAAAAGTCTCTATTCTTTAAAGAAATTTACGAACACAAACAATTCTTACGTGTAAGAAAAGACGGATGGAATCTCCTGATTCTTCAGAATGGACCGATTTGCCGTCCCAAATTTACATGCAGTTTTGAACGCATACTCATGGCTAAATATGGAAATACTTCAGATGCTTGCATTCGTCCACATCGAATCAGAACGAGACTCCTGTCTATTCTTACTGATTCTGAGTGTGCTACCTACGTCATTACTCAGACAATTTTGCCTCATCAGCTTAATTCATTTCAGAAAAACAGATGAATCGTATACCTTACTCAGTCAAGGAAACTTTTAGGAATCTGGTATTTTAATACTAACACAATTTACCAGTACAAATTTTGCTGACTTGGTACACAAGGGAAATGTGTATTACAAAGGGGATTTGCAATTGTTTGTAAGGGCACAATCTTTGCTAAACTAGTATGTAATTGTTATAGGAAAATAAATAAAATTAATCTGAATATATTTTAGTGGAAATTACTTTCAAAATAATTTAATGAAAAATTACTTTCAATACAATTTAGAGAAAATTTCAATGTTACCACTTTGCTAAAACATTTTGTCCTAATATACATAAAGTGTCCCGGTATACATCGTTTGAATAGCGCTTGGAATAAGATGTAATGCACAAAGTTTTGACAACCAATTCATGGTGTCCTTTATTCTTACCAGGTGTAGTTAGTGAAACGTACGACTCGATTATTCGCATGGTTGGATTATAGTGATGTCTGATTGTCATAACAGATTGTTATATGCCTTACATTTAACATGGCCGTTTTATCGCCTGCTAATGTCATAACGACACTGTAATGTGTTGCAGACCGTATAATTTCGTTATAATATATCTAAAATTAAATGGCTATGATGAGAGGTCAATTGGATCTTCGTTATCAATTTCGTGTCTCAAAAAAAGGAATTTCGCGAAATTTGATTTTCGAAACTGAACAGATCAGCTAGATTCGATCATTATATTCTATCCGGGATGCAGAGAGTATATTATCACGAGCTAATACAAACGTAATGGCAAGTATTAATCAAACATGACTAGCAGCCGTTACAAAAACATACTGAGCCGAAGATTGAATGATGAGGTTCTAGAAAAGATATCCAAGGCAAGCAAACAATGGTGTTATCAGACTTCGGAAAATAAAATTTAATATGTAATTCACCTACATCAAACATGAATTGTTCATGGTATTGCTCGAGACAAAATTAATCTCTTATATATGTATAGGCCAAGCTATTTGTGTCAGCTAAAATGCCGTGTATTCGTAACTTATTTCTGAAGACATAAGCTCATAGATGTTGAAAATTTTGTTTAGTTTCCAGTTTAGGTGAAAAAAATAATTCACGTGTGTTACTTTTTGAATAGAAGATCATTAGCTTTGCTTTAAATAAAACGGCATTTAATTTTTACAAGAACAGAATATAATGAGTATCAGATATTCAGATATGGGGAATGAGGAACATATAATTTACACCACGACCTCGTGAAGGGATGGCGCGAATCACGCGTAGAATGATTTTCGGTTGCTGTTTGAGAATGTATCGTCCCTACTTATCGCCTGCACCTAAGGGTTTAATATTATCTTAGTTCCACCACGTTGGACGTTTGTGCAGAAGATATTATCGGGTGATATCGGATGATATAAACAAATTGCACTTTTCTCGCGTTTCTACATCAGTTTCTTAAAAAAGACCTATCTCGTAATTACAAAAAAGCTTATCGCATGCATAAAGTCAACTAATTTTAATGTTTGTTTCTATTAATTTATATGACTTGCGGACTATATGCAAGGCAAAATGATTTTCCAATCTTGACACTTTAAAAGCCTTATTAACTCTAACCAATAACTAACTCCTTGCGACCCATGTCGACGTGGCTTTGAACTGATATTCTATGCATCTCTGTCTGGCTTCCTATGTAAGTGCCCACCTTCCATTGCGAAAGACAGAACTGAACAGAATTACTCTTCTAAATACCAAGGTAGCCCATTTATTTGCTCTCCAAATATCTTCACTAAGAGAATTTCGAATTCAAATATCGCTGCACCTCGCAATTTATATGACAGGTGCAAAACACAGCATTGATCATAACTTTTACTGATTCTCACTCTATATATAGGTCATAAGACTTGGTATACTTTTTTTGGAAACCTGAATAATTATTTAAGTAGAAACTAGCAATATATGCCATTCTTAGAAAAAAAAAGACAAGAAAAAAGATTATGATTGTTACCTCTTGGAACTAGCGTCTCGAACCACATGTTATTTTTCTTCAAAATACATAAAGTCACTTCTGTAGGAATATGTTAGAGAGGGCAATTCGGCAACCTAAGTAAACAAGTCCTACGCATGAGAAAATAGAAACATAATCTATTTGATATTATTTCTGTATTACCACAGGGCCCCGAGTGACCGAGTGGTCTAATGAGCTCACCGTTACGGATCACTGCCATCTCACCTTTGTCTGCGTGGGATCGAGTCTAGGATTCGGCCAATGTGGGTATGTGAGAAAGCTTGCCAGTAGCTTCTCGTGGGTCGGTGATTTTTTCTGGGATTTTCCCGGATTCTTCCTCCATCATTAATACTGGCTGCCAAGAATAGCCTATCTTGTGCTGAAAAATGGCGTTAAACCCTACCACAATAACAATAACTGTGTTACTACATTTAATCGACACATGTAATATGCCAATAACAACATGTAGTTAATATCTTTTAATTGGTTAACTATTAACTTTCAACAGTTTTATTTTGAAAATGTTCTGTCGTACGATACATCACAGGGTACAGAATGAGATACAGTTTCTAAGTGAGTAGTGACGGAAGAGATTTCTAATTCATGATATTCTTGGAAATTAATACTTTCTTTCGTGGAAATATGGCAAGTGTTGCTATTTCTAGATCAATGATTCTCTATATGAATACCTTCTCGGGTAATAGCTTGTGAACTGATGAATGAAAAACTGTGGTAAATGGGGGAATAATCATCTATTTACAATGTTTGATTCAACTGGGCTATTTGGTGATGTATGTTATGTATCTGTGCTTGTAAGATTGTTTCTCTGTTCAGTATGTATTTAAAGGATACGGTTTGCGTGACCTGATGTAATTTTTAAATGAATATTTCCAATCTGTTTAAATTTAGTTTGGTTGTTTTTTGTGTGCGTGAGCGTGTCAGTCTTAGTGTATTTTCAATTATTGTTTCTCCTACATGTTTTACCTGCTTGAAAGTAATATATCTGGTCCCAAGCCATTGCGTGCCTTTTCAATAAAATAAAAACAAATAAAAAAAAATCACCATTATTTAAAGTCAATGAATTAGCAAATATAGAACAAAACAACGTAGATTACCTAAATTTGAGCCTGTAACTAAGTAAAATTATTAGAAGCAAATATGATATGACAAATACAATAGAAGCATTCAGTCAGTTTTGCTATTGAATAAGGATGCTAGTTGATATATCTCGGCAAGTATTATCATTGAGATTGAGTTGGAAATATCTTTTATCATTGACCTACGTCATCTGACTTATTCATGTTTATGTTTTCCATAATCATTTGTAGCTGAGTAGAAGCACAATTAGTTCTGTCGTCTCTACTTCAGTGAACACATGATGTTCTTGACTGACCATAAATAACTTCATATATCGGTTTCACTTCATCGACCAAGGAGTTTGATATATGGAACTGTTACTTTTCCAACACTGAAGACACTGCAATGAATTTCAGGACTTTATAATATAATAGTTCTGTATTATTCAATCCTGTCTCTAGAAACTAAGACCTTTTAGGAATGGATCATTACTTGGAATGTAAGGTTCTGCAATCTTAAGCCGTGCTTCTCAAATGTAAAATTTCGTTTCGAAAGATAACTGCTCGAAGTTGTATTCATCTTCATACCCCTTCACGTGTAAATCCCGTAGATTACAGTTGTATTCTCCTCTTCCGCTCACTGGGCTAAAACAGGATTTTTTTACTCTTCCGGATGACACTCCTACTTGAACAGCATTTTTCAGTCCATATGTGTCAGCCATTCTAAGATGGAAGAAAAAATTGGGGTACATCCCATCCGAAGGATTTTTTGGATAATTGAATTGTTGCAGAATGTATTCCTCGCATCTCGTCAGGACTCTTCATGTTTAAATCTGTGGCCAACGGATGTCACTGGTTCTAGATTTGTGTCTGAAAAGTAGGGAACATGCTAGTGTTGGAATTGCATTCCATTATCAGGAAGAACTTTTGTGTGTATGATTATATTCTGCATACAAGCACACAGATCAAACAATCGGATATATA
>JAECUM010040423.1:0-24722 GCA_016617855.1 Megalonaias nervosa | reverse complement strand
GGGAGTAGTCCGTTGGCTTGTCTGAAGAAAACCTTCGTATGACACCTCGCAAAGCTCTGATTAGAAGTTCGATCTGTGTGGGCTCCTCCATCATTCTGGCCGGCTTGAGAGTGAAATGAATACTCGGAGGGAAAGCATTGGCCCATTACATATGCACTAGTCTGACATGGATATAAAGAGTACCATGGTGATTCAAACGTAGTCATTTGACATTTTGCAGTCAAGATGAAACGATCGCATCATTTCGTGAAGAAAGGAGAAGAAAGTAAGAGACGGAAACGTGATTTATCGCCTCGCACAGTAGCTGAAGTCTTGGCTCAAATTCATGTCAGCGATTTTGAAGATGACATGAGTGAACCAGAATTCAGACCCAGAGAATCTGCACCAAACTAAAGTCCACCACCACCACTAAACCCTGAAAAGTACTACCACATTCGAGGGACGGACAAACGCTCCTCTAGAAAATTTAAAACCACGGCATACACGTACACGGTGAAGTTTAAAGATTTCAAGTCAGACGTACCGCTGGAGAAAGCAGAGGGTTTCATCACCGATGTGTGGAATTCTTTGTTAACCACACTGAAACAGCAATGTGAAGCCAAAGAAGACGATCGCTTGAGACTTTCCATTCATCACGACAGTTTGAAACCCCCCGTTTGGATTGAGTTTAGCAGCCCAGCAGAATTGACACCTTCCAAAGTCATGGACAAGATTCAACACGTGCAACAATCCAACGACAAGTTTCACATCACTGATGGAAAAGCGACACTGTTCATGACCCACGTTTCTCTTCCCCAAGGGACCGGACAACGCAAAAAGGTGTTATTGGTGGACGACCTTCGTAGCGTCAAGAACAGCATCGTTCAAATTAACAACACTCAAGACCAGATGTGTTTAGGCTGTGCCATAGTGGTGGAATGAACGTATGCCGACAAGAACGACACGGCAAATTGGAAAAGAGCATGGGAGAACATTCGATAATCGGACCGAGTCAAACACGGAAGTGAAGCAGAACTCCTGTTACAGCAAGCGGGGCTATCCAAAGACACACCATGTGGTATTCCTGAAATGCAAAAATTGCAAGATGTCTTGGCTCCACGCTACACCTTGAAAGTGCATCCTCAAGAAGTGCGCGGACCTCTGTTGTTTCGAGGCAAAAATTTCAAAGACGGAAAATACATTCACGTCTATTACCATGATGAACATTTAGATGCCATTACCAGTATCACTGCATTCCTGGGATACAGTTATTACTGTGAGAAATGTGATTATGGCTGTAACAATCGAGAGCAACACAAGTATTGTGGATCGAAATGTGAGGGATGCTTTAAACCCTGTCTGGACGAAGGAAAATAACGAGTGCATTGCCCAGCTTGTCAGCGCACTTTTGTCAGTCCTACCTGTTACCAACAACATCTGAACACGCAAGGTTCACAGCAGAAAAGTGATTGTCAACTCCTGAGATTGTGCCCTACTTGTGGACAAGTGATACGTACCAATAATACCAAGGCACACGTATGTTCAGGTAAGAAGCGATGTTACATTTGTCACCAAATCGTGGACTTGGAACACGAATGCTACATTCAAAAATACAATTCCAAGCAAGAAGAGGAAGATGACCAGAAGAAAGGGAATTTCATCTTTTTTGATTTTGAATGCATGCAAGAGATCGGCATTCACATTCCTAATTTCTGTGTGGCTCACCGAGCGTGCGAGAAGTGCATCCAAGATCCTATCTTTAGTCACTGCCCTCACTGTAGCAAGATTCCTTGAGGACGTGAAAAAATCTTTCGGGGACCGAACACGTTGGCCGATTTCTCCCAACGGATCTTAGACCCCATCGACGAGACGTGGAGCCAAGAGAACATCAAACATTACGGAGATTGTCATCGCTATGCCACGGTGATGGTTCACAATTTCTCGGGATATGATGGGCACTTTCTTTTGAGATTCTATACGGAACAAAGTACCAAACGTCCGAAAGTGACTTTGAACGCAGCCAAAATCATTTCTATGCAAGTGGGCCAAGTGCAGTTTAAAGATTCGATGAGTTACTTCGCCATGCCTTTGAGTCGAATGCCTAAAACGTTTGGAATGACAGAACTGGCCAAAGGCTATTTTCCGCACTTTTTCAATACCGAAGCCAATCAACACGCCGTTCTACCCCAATTGCCTGAGGCTCACTACTACGACCCCGACAACATGCGTACCGAACAACGAGAAGCTTTCTACGCTTGGTACCACATTCAGGCCTCGGACCCTTTCGACTTTCAGGAAGAAATGTTAGTATCGTCGTTCCGACGTGGACATTTTACGGCGTTGCTGTGAAAATTTCGAGAATTGTTCATGGAACACGGAGGGATCGATCCTTTGAAAGAAGCTTGCACCATTGCCAAAGCGTGTTCCTTAGTATACCGTCAACGATTCATGCCCGTAAACATCCTGGCTGTCATAAGCCCTCAAACGACAAACTTTGCCAAACGTCAATATTTGGTCAAAGCCCTGCGCTGGCTATATTACTTGTGCGACAAGGAAGGCAAATGGATCCAACACGCCCGCAACGGAGAAGGCGAAAAGGCCATCGGAACGTATTCAGTGGATGGCTGAGACTTAGAAAACCCCAAGATCGTGTACGAGTTTAACGGGTGCTTATTTCACGGATGTCCGATCTGTTACCCTCAACGTGGCACTAAAATTCAATTTTTACAACGGACCATAGAAGACTTGTACTAGGCCACTTGTCAGGGGCGCTTGAAGTTAGAACAGCAAGGATACCAGGTTGTGGAAATGTGGGAACACGAGTACGATCACCGTTTGAAAACCGATCCCGAGTTTAAACGCGTCGTGAAAAGTTAAAAGTTGGTGGACCCACTGAACCCGAGAGACAGTTTATATGGAGGACTGACAAATGCCACCTGTTTGCTGTACCAAGCCGACGAGGAGAAAGGAGAAGAAATCAAATACTTGGACGTGTGTTCGTTGTGTGCAAATACTGTCACTTTCTCGCAGGGCACCCGCAATTGCTGACGGAACACATCGACCTGGACAACATTCGACAATACGAAGGATTGATCAAGTGCAAAGTCTTGCCTCCCACGGACTTATACCATCCTGTTTTACTTCACCATTGCCAAGGAAAACTGATGTTTCCCTTGTGTCGTACTTGTGCCAAAACGTTTAAACAAGGCCAACCTTGTCAGCAAACCCAGGAAGAACGCGCATTGACGGGAACATGGGTCAGCGTGGAATTGTTTGAAGCTCTGGACTTGAGATACCAACTGTTAGAAGTGTACGAAATTTATTACTTTCCCAAGACAGAAAAATACCACAAGGGCGACGAGACTCAGAAAGGCATTTCCGCAGACTACGTGGATGCCATTTTGAAACTGAAACTGAAAAAAGAAACCAGTGGCTATCTTTCCTGGTGCCACACTCCAGAGGACCAAGAGAAATTCAAAGAGAAATACTGGGAGCAGGAAGGCATCACTTTAGACCACATCGAGAAAACCGAAGGAAGGCGATCGTTTGCCATAGTGATGTTGAATTGTTTGTGGGGCAAAATAATACAACGACCGTGCTTACCCAAGACGGAGTATTTGACAGAACCTTCCCTCTACTTCCAGATGATTCACGACAAAACCAAATATATGAAACACGTTGACGTCGTGTCGTGAGGACTTGATCTTAGTCAATTACGAAGAAGAACTGGACTTTGTAGAAGCCGACGAATTTGGAAATGTCATCAATGTAGCCTACGTGACAGCATATGCTCGCTTAAAATTGTAGGAAGCTTTACACCAATTAGAAAGGAGATCGTGTACTGTATTTTGACAAAGGCAGTTGCATCTACATCGATCGCCTAGGTCAACAACACCCTAAAATCGAAGGAGACCGTTTAGGAGCCTGGACGGATGAGCACCCCAACGACAAGATTCTAAATTTTGCTAGTGGCGGCCCCAAAAATTACGGCTATAAGTACCGAGATCCACAAGGAGAAGTGCACACCGAGTGTAAAGTGAAAGGATTGACTCCCAATTATCGCACCGGTCGAGTGGTAAACTTGGCGTATTGAAAGAAGCCTTGCAGTCTGGACAGGATGAAAACTTTAAAGGGACCACCAACGAACCTCACAAGATTGTACGTTTGCCCACACACCAAATCATTAGTCGACCATTGGAAAAAGTCTATCAAATCGTGTAGCAGAAGCGAGTACGGCTTCCCAACCACTTCACTTTACCGTACGGTCACGCTGATATTGGTCAGCATATAAAATGGGACAACGTCCAAGACCAATAGTTCATTGTAACTACCAACGCCAAGCGAGAAAGATGAATACTTTCAAACAGCAAGTATCAAGCGAAAGCAAACTCGAGTGCGATGCTGTGCCTTGCAATGGCAGGGATGCCGTACGCTGTGACCTCAGGGATTCAGTACCACATCATGGGACCTTTACTATGACTACTACCATACCTATAATGGAAAACGATGCTGTGCGTGTCAAACCTGATGGATGCGATAGCGATGCCACTCGTTATCGTACACCTTTTCACTTTACTGGTTTTCATTGTCAATGTCATCCTCCACGCGAAACCATGCGTCTACCACCCTATGGATGTCATCCAACCTTGAGCAAACTCCTGCGGATTTCACGTACCCTCATGGAAATGAACTTGTGAAAGACGAATATTCGTTCCCTGTGCGTTTGCCTGAATACTGTGACTTTGAAAGTCGATTCCAAACCTTCCGAGGAAAATGGCCTAAATATCTGGGAGGACCTACCCCCAAAGAATTAGCTAGAGCCGAATTTATCTACTTGGGCAAAGGGGATGAAGTCAAGTGCTTCAGTTGCGTGTGTCACTTCACTAGTGGGAGCAGAAAGTCTCGGCTCACCTGGAACATGCTCGATGGTCTCCTCACTGTCACCACCTACCGTTAGTGGGACCTAGTCTTTGACGTGCCATACCATGTCGTTTAACAAACCAGCTTGGCTAGGAGTGAAACGTTGGACAACACCTAGACAAGTATTTAAACCCTATTTAAAAAATAATATTCAAATATTACCAAACAAATTGCAAGAGAAGATCTACAAGGAAATTTGGCCTTGACTTGCCAGAGGAAAATCTCAATTGGTGACTGAGGAACTTTATTTCGAGAAATTCACAAGAGGAAAATTGACAAAAGTCAACAAACATGTTAGATTTCTCTGGATCAAGTCTGATTTCATCCGATTATTCCGCTTTAGACCGTTTACATCAGAAGATTTTATAACCATTCTTGACCGTTACCATGAATGGCTGTAGTCAGAAATTACTCACCAGGATTCGCTACTGGAGTAAGATTAGCTCTGTGCAAAAAGTACACTTATTACCTCCGACAAAAAAGAGGGTAAAAAAACGGGCTACCATGCCACTACCTTTATCATTCGTGATACAACAGATTCCGTGGAAGGAAATCAATGACAGTATTCAAACGGTGGAGGATTACCATCACATTTTACAAGGACTGTGTCCATTGAATTGGGGTCGACGTGTGGTGTGTGTCTTAGTGACTTGCTTTCTGGGATTTCGTTTACCAGCCGATTCCTTGTGGCTCTTTACGAAAAGTACATACCACCCAAAACATGAATGTGGTCCCTTTAAATGTACTCGAGAGACTCATTCTGTTAAAAGCTTTGCGCTTTCATCTCGATACTTCTCGACCCCTACGGGAAAAAAATTCGTCAACTTTTAGGTACTGAAGATGTGTAAGACGATTTATGTCTAGCTTGTGACTTACACCCTCACTGGAAAGATGTACGTGACTGGAAAAGTTTGGGCTTCGAGGCTTGGGCAAAAGAAGTGGCACACTATGCCCAAAATTTGTGATCCTGACTTCAAACGTTCATTGAAAAAAGTAACCTTTGACAGTACCAGAAGAAGAACCAGTCACCGAGGAAAACCACTCCCTTCAAGATAGGAGACTCCGGGAGGACCTCTGCGTCACTGTGCCAAGTGTAGAGACTCTAAGAACGTTACACACTGTCCGTTGGACACCACACCTTCGTCACAAAAAAAATGTTGTACAGAGACTTGTTTATATTCTACATTGATCGTTTTGATGTGTATTTTATCCATGTACGTAACCATTTGACCTTCATGTATTTTTGTCTTTCGAGTTCAAGTTTGAAGTTTGCAATAAACGTGTCCTGTAAAAGTATAAAAACTCTTGTTTTGTCTGTCTTCGTGTCAAAAGTGACATTACCTGCACTACTATGGCTACCTCTACTATCTCTGCTCCCTATTTCTCCACTTTCAAAGTCATCGACGAAACCTTAGATCGGGCCAGTTGGGAGGCCTTGTATCTTCGGCATCCCTTTAACATGTTAATTGCCGGACCCAGCGGTTTAGGCAAAACCGAATTTGTCAAACGTTTGATCAAACATAAACATCATTTGATCGATCGTCCACCTCAACGGATCATGTGGTGTTACAAAGAGTGGCAATCGGCGAAGACAACGGGAACGTGTCTGACCCCAGTCAAACACATCTGGTCATCTTTGACAACATGTTAGGAGAAGACGAAGAAGAAATTAAACTGTGGTTTACGCGCAAGGGCATCATCTTAATGCCAGTGTCATTTACATCACCCAAAATGTGCTTCAACAAAGTAAAGCCAATCGTACCATCAGTCTCAATGCTCATTACGTGGTCTTGTTTAAAAGCCCTAGAGATAAATTGCAAGTGCAAGTCTTAGCCAAACAGTTAGGAACGCCTTGGCTGATTCATGCGCACGACGATGCCACTCAAACCCCACACGTCTATTTATTCGTGGATTTAAAACTCACCACCCCCGATTATTTGCGATTTCGTACCCATCTGCTTCACCACTGGTGGCAAGAAGGAGGGCTTGTCGTGTACACGTCCCCGTCATCGACTTAACAACAATAACAACAAAAAAAATTCTGTAAAAACCTCGGTCACTTTGGGTCTGTCTCACACATCGTCAACATGACGTCCCTTCAGTCTTTTCTTCCCGTCAAATTGATTCGTGCCTTGTACGATATCAGTCGCGACAAAAATCCACAAATACGTGCTCGTGTCTTAGAAGCCAGTCTCAAAGAAGTCTTACGATGGTTTACGGTGACAGCACGTCAATTACTGCAAGGCATCATTCACATTCCACATCAATCCAAACGCTTTTTTGAGAGAAACAAAGTAGCCTTGACGCAAATAGCCGATGCCCGCCTCGACAATCAAACCAAAAAGCAAATCAATTTGAAACCTGGAGATAGCGGTTCTCTAGGAGGTGTCATCATTCGCTCCCTCTTAAAATGGGGTCCTAATGCCCTAATGTCCTCCCCAAGAAAAAAGCCACTATCCGACGTACAAAGAAGAAAAAGAGCAGCGGTGTCAAGACCAGATCACAGCCTCAGAAAAAGAAAAGTCCCCAGGAAAGACACCAAAACACAGCTTCTACCCGCACGATAGGCACTGCAGCCATGACACAACCTTACATTTGCAATCCACGACCTGCCGCAACGGTGGCTGCGTCTCCATTAGCCTCAGCTTCTTCCACTTCTCCGTTGCTGGTGATGCCAGCCAAACCCAATTTGACATATGTTCTTCCTAATTTGATGAAACAATGGAAACCCGCGTCTCCAAAAACTTCTCCTCCAACAGTGACACCCTCTTCCTCTTTAGCGGCAGTGGCCGCTGATCACAAAGTACCTGCCCCCAAAATCAAAGTTTATTGGATTTGTCCAAGCAAGAACTGACCCAATTTAGTCCGTTGCGAACCCCTCAAAGTAGCGTGATGCCCATCATCAAGTTGATAGGACGTAAAGACAATCAGTGGCGACGCATTCTATTATAAAAAGACCTGAGGTAAACGATGGTGATCAGTGTTTTTGTGCTCATGAACACCCAAAAATGTCCCCTCAAGGAAGTCCACACCGTCACCATCGTCGTTCCTCTGTCCAAAAAGGAAAAGGAGAAAGAAAAGGACAGTCAAGTCATCCGAAAAACTCTTATCCATGCATCGACGTCACCCCTAGAGAAAATGCAGTCGTACAAAGAAAAAGAGGAGCAACCAAAAGGGAGGATTTTTGGCCATATAGAAAATATGGTCAAACAGTTTGATCAAAAACGTTTATCAAAAATAAAAAAATAAGATTAAAGGACGCGTGTCAAGCTATGGACTTCATTGTATTTTTATGTGTGTGCTCCTGAACGCCCAATGATGTCCCCCCAAAGAAGTGTACACCGTCATCATCGTCGTTCTTCTGTCCAAAAAAGAAAAGGAAAAAGAAAAAGAAAGTCTCGTCATCCGAAAAAGCGCTTAGCCAAGCATCGACGTCACCCCCAGAAAAGATACACTCGTCCAAAGAAAGAGAGGAGCAACCAAAGAGGAGGACACTATGGCGATTTTGGAAAACAAATCGCCAACTTTTTGACCAAGCGATAGTCCAAAAAAAGGATAAAAGGCCGTATGCCAAGTCATCGACGTTAGTGTATTTTTGGTGTATGCCCCGGAACTAACCAACAAACAAACAAAGATGTTACCCCCTCAAAAGACATCCTTCTTCTACCCCAAAGGAAAGAAAAAGAAAGCACTGACTCCTCGTTTAGCCAAACATTGGGACGTGTTGTCCGTCCTGTCCAAAGGTTCTCCACCCATGCGAAAAAAAAAAACTCATTTAAACCGCCTCCAAAGACGTCATCGATACCGTGTGCGAATGTTGTCTGAATGTCTTGAAAGGAACGATACCTTTGTCTAAACATCAGAAAGAATGCTTAGCCAAGCATAGATACGTTCTTCGCAAAACGGTCCACAAACAAACCCCATTCGTCAAAAGAAAAAGATGTTGGTGCAACGCGGAGGATGTTTAACTCTGTTAGGACCTATTGTCAAAGGAGTAGTGGGACCCATGTTGGGTATGTAGGGAGGTATTTTAGGATAAAAGGCGGATTCTGGAGTCAAAAGATCTCAGACGTGGCCATTGGAAGGACGAAAACTGGCTTTAGTAAGTACCTTACAAACGATGGGTGGAATATCATCGTTGGCAAGAACAACGGCCCCCGCATTTACCTCCCAATCCTCATTTGACTGAGATGTTCCAGTTACAACACGAATTGCAATCGTTGATGAATCGCAGCGATTTGTCAGAAACGGAAAAATTACAAAGGTACGGTCAACTGTTGCAACGACTGCAACTCTTTCACCAGAATGCTTTAGATGAAACAGTTCTACCAACTCCGAAGATTTATAGACCCTAATGAAAAGTCCACCACCAACACCACCACCACCCCCAGCGGTCAAGACAGACTCAGCCCCACGGATGCCTGAGGAAGATGAGGCACAAGAAGTCTTTCAAACACCGTCAGCAGCTCACATCCCTAGTAAGATTGCAGCGTCCTTGTTGACCCCTTCCCCCACACCACAACGAGAAGAACATAAAGCTTGAGTTTAAAAGATGATGTCCACTCCTCCTTCGACAGAAGTCAAAAAGAAAGAAGGAAAACCAGAAGGGAAAAAAGAAAAGAAGACCAAAGCCATCCCATTACCGTCACTACCACCACTACCTTCGACTTCTACTCCCGTGGCACATCGGACACGTAAACCACCTCGCCCCATCCAGAGTAGCATCAGCGAAGAGTGGATAACCTACTAAAAAATGGAGGAGGTGTTAGCCAGTATTTACTACGATTAATCCCATGCTGCAGGTTACGGAGGAGTTCAGAAATTGTATCGTGCTGTCAAAACTCGACTGAATAGTGTACGTTTACCTCAAGTGCAACGATGGTTACAAGAACAAGAAACGTACATCTTACACAAACCCATTCGACGAAAATTTTTCCAGAAGTCGCACCCGAGTGGAGGATATCAATCAGCAATGCCAAACTGATTTAGCCGATGTCTCTCATTTGGCCACCTACAATCGTGGTTACAAATATTTGTTTTGTGTCATCGACGTCTTTTCCAAATTTACTTGGGTCGTGCCATTGACTTCCAAATCGAGCAGTGAGTTAGTGCGGCCCCTCAAACTGGTGTTGAAACAAAGCGGTCGTCACCCTCTTCGATGGCAAACCGTCAAAGGCACCGAATTTTTGAATCAAGCTTTCCAAAAAGAATTAAAGAAACGTGACATTCATTTTTTTCACCACCGAGAATCCAGAAACCAAAGCTAGCATCGTGGAACATTTTCAACGCACCTTGAAATAAGGCATGTGGAAATAATTTACGCATCAACACACTCTCAAGTACATCAACATCTTGTCGTACCTAGTCCAAGCGTACAACCAATCTTACCATCGGAGAATCGAACGTGCCCCCCAAGAAGTGACTCCCGAGAACGAAGTGACCGTCTTAGAGCGCCTGTTGGGTACGTCCCCGACTGTCCCCAAGAAAGATGGAGTGTTGACAGCAGGAGATTGGGTGCTCATTGGCAAAACCAAACGCACGTTCGGCAAAAGTTACTTACCCAGCTGGACCACCGAATTGTTTCGTGTCACTGGACAAGTGCGTGGGAAGACATGAACGGGGAAGTGATAAAAGGAACGTTTTACTTGCCCGAGTTACAACGTGGGACCAAGAAAGAAGACGAAGTGTACGACATCGAAAGCATTCTCGATCGATGAGCTCGTAAAGCAGAAAAACGTCGTGTCAAAGAAGTCAAAGTACATTGAAAAGGATATCCGTTGAGTTTTGACTCTTGGATCCACGCTTCGCAAATCATCGACTATAAAAAGAAGTGACCATCATGCCCTTCAACACAGCCTCAGCTACCGCAGTAACCACTCCTTCCCCCAGTTCTTCTCTGCAAGATTTACAAAAGCAACCCTTGAGGGAGTGGTGTGGATAACGTGTGCCTAAAACGCAAATCGTCTTTTTCTGCCAAATCTTTGTGGTGTATTGTGTCATCGGTGCTGCCATTGCCAATTTGAGTTTGCAACAAGGAGACAAATAATTGTGGACCATTTTACTGAGCAGTTGCATCGGTTACCTTCTTCCCAATCCGTCCATGAAATACTGTTTCAACGGTAACAACGGGAGCCTTCCGGCCAACGTCAGTCACCCTTCCAACAGTCACCATAACAACTACAATCCTCTTTTAGACACTCCTCTGACCTCCAGTGACCCCTCGGACAGCAGTCCTCTGGAATTATGAACAGCCAATTTTGCTTGACTTACCCAGCAACAGTTCCATGGATGTGTTTCCCAAAAACATCTTATGCTGTTTCACAGCCTAATTACCTCAGGCTATCCAGCTGGATCACTAAGCAAATTGGGAAGTGGCTTTGGTGGAAATCATTCACCCTACACAAATTCTAAACATCGTCGAAAATCAAAACACTTCAGGTACGAAGTTCATGACGAGCAAGTGCAAAACTTCTTGGATGTCAATGTACCTTATACTAATAAAATACAGAACCTCCAAACTCAAAAGTGGACCTATAACTTGTCAATTCCGCCAGGCTATTATTTTAGTGGTGAACATCTGGTGAACACGATTGCTGCCAGGTTCAATGTCGTGTTTGGCAGAGTTTTGGAGGAAAAAAAAACCTGTCACCATTGAGTACCATAAAGTGGCTTGTCGCCTACTAATGAAATTTAAGGAGAGCAAAGTGGTGTCCATTTTATTTTGTTTTGAATTGTTTGACATTTTGGGTGGGGACATGGAGATGAAGAAGAAAATAGAGGATAAAGGCGAATTAGCAATCGTTTACGACAATTCAAGTTTTGCAAAGTGGTTTCGTTCCCCGGTAGAACTGAACCAAGGACTCAACTTGATTTTTGTGTATTCCGATGTGGTGGAGCACAACGTAGTGGGACACACTTCCGTACCGTTACTGCGTGTCATTCCTTTCAAAGTGGATTCTGCCACGAACGCTGACGAGGAAGGTGGAAACACCTATCACGTTTTCCGCGAATTTGTACATCCTCACTATTTATCCGTCAGTAAGTCATATTTTGACACTGTCAACATTACTATAAAAGGAGATATGGGACAAAATATTGCATTCATCGTGAAACTCCATTTTCGAAAAAGATTCTCTTGCGACTTGTAAGTCATGTATCCTGTGTACCGAGGAGTCGCTCGACAGCGAGGACATGGTTTAGGAGATATAAATCGGCCTTTCGTTCGGTGGCCTCGGTTTTGAAGCCGATGGTGACACGAGGATTGCACGCCTTGAAAGATGCCGCGTTGTCGCAAGGCAAAGAATTTCTCCAAAATGTCATCATCGACAAACAAGATCCAAAAGAAGCTTTTCTTGAGAGCAGACAAAATTGTCTTGCTTCAAACGGGTAAAGACAATTTGGGCCGACGAGAAACTCCTATCAATGATCCGGACGCTACCGAGTCAGGCATTCCTGCTTCCCTGACGCCACAGCAAGGACAAGGCAGAAAGAGAAGACGAAGACACCCCTTCAGAGGACTTCATACCCCCAGAGACAGAAAGACCAAGAAAAGAATAACCGTCCGGGACTTAGACGTTTTTGATTATTAAATCACAAACAGAGAAAGAAATATGATGCACCGAGAGTCTTGCGAATGTTGCAAGTGTGAACTAGATCTGTTTGCCATGCCACCCATTATGATGACGATGCAAGAATCCCAATGGGTAGAATTTCATCGCATCTCCTCTTTGACGGCCTCAGCTCCCATCGAGTTTGAAATCAAAGGACAGCCCAAAGATTACATCGATCTGAATAGCAGTTACTTGTACTTGAAAGTCAAAGTTCAAGATCCAAATGGAGATCCTATAGACAATGAGGAAGTAGCTCCCGTCAACAATTTCATGCATTCCTTGTTGAGTGGAGTGGATTTGTACTTGAATAACAAAATAGTCAGCAGCATGGATACTTACCCTTACCGAACGTACCTGGAAAAGAAGCCAAGAACACTTATCTGGATGCCTGCGTGGTATGGAAACCTGACACTGCAGGCAAATTTGATGACACCGATTTGATTACAGACAAAGAACCAACCCACAATGTGGGATTCAACGCTTGTCGAGACAAAATCAAAGGACCCAACAAAATTTTAGAACTGATTGATCGCTTGCATTTGGACATGTGGTTGCAATAGAAGTATTTGCTGAATGGTGTGGATGTCCGCCTGAAGCTGAATCTCAGTAGTGTCGCGTTCCATTTGATAACTGATACTGCTGCCGATTACAAAACCATCATCCAAGAAGCCAGACTTTACGTGCGGCGCGTGGAAGTGTTACCTAACGTGGCAAACGACATCAGTCACACTTTGAGCAGATCGACTGCCAAGTGTCTGATACGACGTTTGGAAGTGAAAACCTTCACCATTCCCAAAGGACAGCGATCCATGACCGAAGATCATCTGTTCCAAGGACAGTTACCCAACGTTTAAGCATTGGCATCGTCGAGAATTCAGCCTTTAACGGAGCCCCAAATAAAAATCCTTTCAACTTTCAACACTTTGGCGTGTCCAAGATCGAAGTCAGTCGCGATGGCAAGACCTTGTGTACCAGACCCTTCGAACCTAACTTTGCCCAGAAGAATTACTTTAGATTGTATTTATCCCTGTACGAAGCTATCGGACAGCTTGGAATCAACACCAGTCACGGCATTTCGTACGAAGATTATGCGGAAGATTACACTTTGTGGGCGTTTGATTTCACTGCAGACCAAGGCAGCGACGAGGGACATTTCCACCCTATAAAATCCGGCCAGATTCGTGTAGAACGTCAGTTTACAAACCGAGACCCTGATGAAACGGTGAAAGTCATCTTGTATGCCGAATTCGACAATACCATAGAAATCAACAGTTTGAAAGAAGTCATTTTAGATTATTAGAAGCTATGGAAGACTCTTCTCCCTCTTTGAATGGTAGAGCCTCTTTGGAAATGGAATGGGAGGATACCGTGGAAACAGAACCCCAAGACAAAGACGAAGAGGACGTGGTGGTCAGGTCCAGATGGCCAGAACAAAAACAACATTTATTGTCCTGTTTTTCTAAACACCTGGCGGATAAGATTAAGAAATTGGTCAAGAAAGATTGCTATGGATGTCAAAACGATCATCCCAGTCAAATTCAACACGATAAATGTATGATGATGAGTCAAGAAGAAAAATTGGACGAGTATCTGGAGGACGTTTGGAGTCTCATCTTGGATGAAGCAGTGTTGCATGAGTGGTATAAAGACTTGCGTGATCATTCCCCTCCTCCATTGACTACTCTAGAGATCTATCGCATCGAAGCTCTCTTAGCCCAGAGTGCGGAGACGAAGCAAAGAAATGGTTACTTGTCATAGATTTTCAAACAAAAATTCAGAATTGAACTGATGACTTACCGTTACCTGTGAAAAAAAAAATGGATACCTGCGAACTTTTGTTACCTTTTGAACAACAGTTCGTACACTGCTTCTTGGAATCCTGTCGTGTGCGCCAAAGATGAACTATCTCATCGCAAACCTCAAGACCATCAAGCTTATGTCATCAACACGGACGACAGTCATCTACCAGGAACCCACTGGGTCGCCGTCTGCTTCCCTAAAAAGGGTTGTGTGGAGTATTTTTATTTGTATGGCTTACCACCTTTGGAAGACGACATCATCGACTTTATGAGAAGAAATGCCCAGACGACACGATTCAATAATATGAAATTACAAGGCACAGATTCCATGGTACGTGGACAATATTGTGTGTATTTTCTTCATCAACGCAGTCTTGGATATTCTGTAGAACATTTAGGGACTTATTTTGATCATAACACTTTTAGAAACGATGAGAAAGTAGATCGATGGTTTTGTGACCATTATGGCTATCTTTTGTCTTTAGCTAGGAAACGTAGTGTACATCAATGGCCTCATGACTTCCATCAGTGGAAATCTAACTTGACTTCAAAACGTTGTCAACCTTGACAAAAATAGTTTGTTTGATGTTATTGTTAGCTGTTAGTTGTTAGTTGTTTGTTGAATAAAAGATGTTGTGTTTTGAAAAAATGTGTCTGTCGTTTGTTTTCAAAACTTTTATCATTATAAATGCTCTTTTACTTCTCTCTATCCCTCACCATGAAATTAGCTATCATAGCGCTCCGACACTAAAATCCAGTAGGGATGTTTTCTATCGCGTCCGCGTTTGAGACATATAAACGGGACGGTCTCCAGTCTGAGAGATAACGAAAGCAAAGGGGGTGGTCTGGCTATCTTTGTCAGCGACTCACTCCCAAATACATCTTTTAAACAACACTCAGACCCCCAAATTGACTCAGAACACCCTATGACCCTTGAGTACCATTAGGTACTCATACACAATGGCCAGCTTACAACTGAAATTTTTAATATTTATGACAATGGAAAGCCATATACTGTTTCCCCTCTAAACTATACTCAGTTAACCAGCTCTGCAAATGAGTATATAACCTATGGCGATTTCAATTCACATAGCAAACGATGGGGTGGAACTCACCTAAATAAGAGAGACTCAATGATTGAGGAATGGGTATCTAATGATAATAACCTAGTTATACTACATGACGGGACCAAAACTAGGATTAGCCCAGAGGACGGTTCTCTATTAGCACTAGACCTGACGATCTGCACCCCTAAACTAGCAACCATGACAAATTTGGCAGTGGATAGAGAATCCACATTAGGTAGCGACCATTTTCCAATACACATTACCATCAGTCTTACCAACCCAATCGACACCTCCACAAAAATACCCAAATAGAGATTGGATAAATCCGACTGGCATACATTCAACTCCTCCCTTTCCGGCATAACTATATTTGCAGGACGAAGATACTGACACATACAACCAAAACATCCTTGAAGCTATAAATGCGGCTGCCACAAATAGCATCCCCAAAGCAGGAAAGGGGAACGGTTCAATTGCAAAATCGTCCATCCCATGGTGGAACGATGATTGCAAAAATATAATCAAAGAGAAGAAGAAAGCCCTAAACCAATTCCGGCACACATGTCAATCAACAGATTATATGGAATATAAATCCAAGGAAAAACAGACAAAGCTTGTTATCCGAAGAGCAAAGGAAACATTATGGCAAACGTACTACTCCACCCTCGATATTAAGCAATGCAATTCCAAACAGGTTTGGAGACAAATAAAAGCCATGAGAGGCAACAATGGTAACAGCATACCCAGTGTCAAGGGAGTGATAACCAACAAAGATAAAGCTGAACAACTGGCAAAATATTTTTCCGGAATGAGCAGTAATTACAATCATTCAGCACAATTCCAGGCAGACCGTGCAACAGTAGAGCGTAAGTATCCTCATCTTTTCACTGACATGGATCCAAAATATTCCCCTCTTAATGTTGATTTTTCCATTGAAGAATGGAAAATGGCTATCAGAGACAAAAAATCCACCTCACCAGGAGAAGATAATTTAGGATACGAATTTTACAAAAACATCCCTCCCAATAACGAAGAAATCCAGCTAGACATGACAAATAAATCTTGGAAGACAGGACAAATACCTAAAAAAAATGGAAACAAGCCATAGTCATCCCAATTCCAAAAGCCGGTAAAGACCCATCCGAGCTATCAGGCTGCAGACCAATCTCACTCACTGATGGAGACAATGATTAACAACAGACTCAAGCACCACCTTGAAAGTAACAACATTATCTCAAAGAACCAAAGTGGCTTCCGTAACAAAAGATCCACCTTGGACCAGCTAGTAAGGCTCGAGTCGCGCATTAAACTAGCATTTAATGCTAAACGAAAATGCGATCGACATCTCATAGCGATTTTTCTAGACCTTTGAGAGGGCCTTTGATCTGGTTTGGACAGATGGCCATATCGCTAAGCTGAACCATTATGGGATCAATGGTCACATGCACAAATGGATCCAAACTTTCCTAAAAGGAAGACACATTAGAATCAGAATAGGGGACCAGTATTCAGAAAATCACGAATTAGAGAACGGTACCCCTCAAGGAAGTGTGTTAAGCCCAGCTCTCTTTAATATCATGATCAACGACCTAGAACACGCTGTCGACCTTAGAAAAATCGATTTATCACAATTTGCTGACGACAGTGGCATATGGAAAGCGGGCAACCCATACAGCCAACAACTAATCGCTGATCTACAAACCAATCTAACAAATATTGGTAAATGGGCTGACAAATTGGGGTTCAAACTATCAAAAGGAAAAACAACTGGAATTTTATTCTCCCCTAATGCCAAATACATGATAGAACCACCCACCCTGTACATACAAGGCGAACCCATCATATTTGGAAAAGTAGCTAAATTTTTGGGTATGTATTTCGATCAACATCTCACATGGAAACACCACATTGCCGAATTAATACGCAAATGTAATGGTGACCAAAACCTCCTCAAAAACATCAAAGGCTTAAAGTGGGGAGCCGACCAAGACACGCTCGAAACGCTTTATAGGGCCCTAATTAGGTCAAAATTGGACTACGGGTGTCAGATCTATGCCTCAGCCAAACCTTCCCTTCTCAAACGGCTAGACATAATTCAAGCCAAAGCGTTACGTATATGTACAGGTTCCCTTAACAACACTTCCAAAGAAGAACTCTAGATCCTCACAGGCGAAACATCATTAACACTGAGAAGAGAAGAACTGACCCTAAGATACGCAGCCAGAATCTCAGCACATGACCCTAACCATCCCACAAGAGACTTCATCAACAGATGCAATATCCCGGTTAGCCAGAGGCTCGTCCCCTTCCCACCCTCAGGAAAAAAGATCCATATATTAATGAAAGACCTCAATATTAACAGCCTTCGAGCAGACCCCATCCAACACCCAGACCATATGCCATGGGCATGCAAAAATCCAAGTATACACCTTCTAGCAACAATCTTTGGCTCCAAACAAGACTAATCGCTAGAGATAAGATCCAAAATCCTAACAATAATTGACAATTCCTATAAAGAATTTGTCAAAATCTACACATATGGATCGAAATCAAAAGACCCAGACAAAACTGCTGCGGCCCTAACTATCTCGGAATTAGATAAGGAATTAGGAATTAGACTTCCGGATAATTGCTCTATATACACAGCAGAATTTTGGGCCATAAGCAATAAAATTGGCAAACAACCAAACATTCCACAAAACGCTAATAATTAGCGACTCACTTAGCGTTTTAAAATCCCTAGAAACCGGAAACTCAAAGGGGCGAGAAAACCTCCTGAAAGAAACAAAATTGCTTCTTAAAAACATGATGAAACAAGATCAAATTGTAGAATTCATGTGGGTGCCTTCCCTTATCAACATACCCGGCAATGACAAAGCCGACCTGGCTGCAAAATCCAAACTTAATGACCCAAACCCCCTACATATTGAGTACAGCATTCCAGAGATATATAGCATGATATCCAAAACAATCACATCAAATTGGCAAACTGAGTGGGATTCATGCCCCAAAGGTCATACGCTGTACTCGATACAAAAAATTAGTGAGTCGCAAAACCAAAGCCCCAATAACAATCAACAAGCATAATCAATGAGTCATAAATAGAATTAAAACTGGCAAAACTTTACTAGCAGGCAGTATGGGGAAATACATTCAACTTAATAAAGAAAGATGAACCAATTGCCCCCACTGCCCCAATACTGAGGATCTCCAATACGTATTCAATATTTGCCCAAGATACAAAATACCAAGGGAAAAACTAATCACTTCTCTTAAAGACATTAGCTCTCCCTACACCTATCCGGAATTTCTATTCCAGAGCAACCCAAACCCAAAGCTAACTAACGAATCCATACTAATTTTCCTCAAAGAGATAGATATAGTAGGAAAAATCTAATACTATCTCAATAAACAATGCAATATGATAAATGCAATACAACCCTGTTCGTTTCATTAATAAACTCATAATTGAAACAAAAATCGCACCCAAAACGAATCATGTAGCTGATGCCGCTTCCATACAGGCGGCTGTAAATTTACTAGACTCCTTTATGAATTTTTGCCGTGGTGGGGAAGTGGGTGGGAATGTGGCATACGGTATATCACCCAAGTAGGGGTGGTCCAGCCTGTGCGCGGGCCGATGCTACACCTGCACCTACTACCTTCTACGATACTGCAGGCGGCGTTAAAAGCATGATTCGTCAAGCAATGTAATAAGCGATAAGTAAATAAGCAAAGCAATATAACTATTGGTCCCATCCTCATACATTTATTTTATATATTTAATAATTCGTTTACCCCTATCAACCGCTATACCATCATGTTCGTTTCAATAATAAACTCAAAATTGAAACAAAATCACACCCAAACGAGTCGTATAACTGATGCCACTTCCATACAGGTGGCAATGGATTTACTAGACGCCTTTATGAATTTTTGCCGGGGTGGGGAAGTGGATACGGAGATGGCATATGGTATATCACCCAAGTAGAGGTGGTCCAGCCTGTGCGCGAGCCGATGCTACACCTGCACCCATTACCTACTACGATACTGCAAGGGCGTCAAATGTATGATTCGTTAAGCAACGCAGTATGACTGCAGGTACCAAAACGTGGTCTGCAGCCAATCCGTCCCAATTTCTCCCAAGTACAAATACTAACAATTTCTTCCTTCTTTCTTCTATATCTCGTGATATATTGGATCATTAAAACATTAGCAATCAAAACTGGCTCATTAAACTTAGTCATTATAAGGTGGCTTAAACCCCAGCCATCAGGACCAGCTGCACAATGCGGCAACGATCTGACTAACTAATTTACTAAGTATAGCGTAGGATCCCAAATTATCTTTATAAGGTGGTTAAGAACCCAAAGCCATCAGGCCCAGCCGCACAATGTGGCAACTAAACTAGTTGATTAAGACATAGGACCCACAAATTAGATTTATAAGGTGCCTAAACCCAGCCATCAGGTACTCCGTACACTGCGGAAAACGTTACTTTTTAAGTAAGTTTCCCTAATTATCAACTTATTAAATAAATTCCGAATAAAATATCTTAAGTAGATCCACTGTGTCATCTCTTCCACTACAAACAGAACAAATATTTTTTTCTAAATTATAAATACGGCAAGACGACATCATTTATCATTCGGAAAAAATGGGAGCTAAAAAGTAATGATCCCGAATGTACGGCGCCTCCTCCTTTGCAGTCCGACCCTCCTTTCCTCCGCCGGACATCTTGTGCGCAAGTGAGTGCGTGTGGGTCTATTCCCACTCACCAAACGTCCAGTGGGACAACATTGTCTCGAAACGGACAAATCAATTAGCACACGGTGTGTGCATTAAAGCGTTGGGGGACGCGGCACTATTCCGTTCCCCTCGAAAAAATCAATTAGCCCCCTGTGGGAGCATTAAACGGTCGCGCATGCCCCAGTGGGCGAATGCGACCTAAATCTAACTAAGTAAGTAAGAAGTAAGTCTGACGATCCATTGTTGACTCGTCAACCTACGAAGATGCCTTCAAGATAAGCCAAGCTGAACGAAGCTTACGTGAATTTACACCGTGTCAGGCAAAACCTGATACCGAAGCCTGAAGAGATAGAGAATGTCAGTATATAATATTTGAAGTGAGTGTAAGGGATGTTTCCCTTCACGTCCGTGCTTCACATATATAAAGTGTAGCGGTCGTCAGTCTGGCTACCCAGCGTTGACTAGTCAACACATTTGAAAATGGATTTATTTAATAACTTGAAAGACAGTTGGTATTGTATGGTTGATGTAGCCTATGTATTACCAGCCTGAAAGTAGCCAGGGATCTAGTGAAAGGCATGATAGAGGAGGAAGTGGAGAAATTAAGAGTCTTCATCCAGCCTAAATATGTTGGAGTGGGAACAATAAAGCATGCCCTTGATAATATCATCAAAGTGATGTGCTTTTTACAAGACATAGCGAATTTCACAGAGTGGTCTTTTGTCAAGTGGGGATTAGACCAATAAAGAAAGCAGAAGAAATGATGAGAAAGGTGATGGAAGAGGAGGTGAAGAAGATCAAAGATACATGGGCAAAAGAGAGAAAGGAAAAAGAAAACAAAAAGAAAATAGAGGACTTTGAGAGACTGAACGAAAACTGGATCAAGGTACAGGAAAAATTTAGATCGATGGGACATCCTGACTGGATACCAGACCATGAAAAAAAGAAGAAATGAATCATATAGAAAGTGAGGAAATGATGGAAGAAGTGGAGAAAATAGAAAAAGAACCCAAAGGCCCTTTCCACTGTCTCGAAAATATTTGCTGTCTTTGCCATATATGTGTGTCATTGTTTGCTTGTCTATGTCTATGTCTCTATACCTGTTTCTGTGTCTATGTCTGTATTGTATTTGTCCCTACCTAGAGTAGTGCGTATTCAGGTCAGCCTCTTGCAACATTGTTGCCACTGTTCTGCCCAATTGAGGTCAGCCACTTGCAACATTGTTGCCAAAGTCCAGTACCGTGACGTCAATTCCTATTGACCCTAGACAGGTCCAATCCATTGTTGTTATACATTCCCTATGTTAAATTTCCAATGTTAAATTCCCATAGATCCCATAGTGCCGCGACACCTTTTTGACTGGATTTCCATAGATCCTATATTGCCCCCCTTCACTACTAATGTGTTTCGGGAACAAAAACAATGAAAACAAACTGAACGATACGTGTTTAATACCGTTGTCAATCGCGGACTAAGTCTTCAAGTCCAAACATAAGCTTGAAAGTAATGATATTCGGGCCAGTAGTCAGTGACCTTCGTCCGGGTCTCCAACACTTATCCCTTTGGGTAACTTTCTTTTTCCTCCATGGAGTGTGGGAGTATGGTGCATTTAATGTTTCAAAATATTAAGAAAACTATTCCCCTCCAGCACTGGGTAAACAAGCAATTAAAACACACAACGAGGGGGATTATTACGACCGTAGTTAGTATACCTTTTCGTAGTTACTGTATTTAACCGTGGAAATTTATATCCCTTAGTCTACCCGTCAGGTGTCACAGGTGAAAGGTAAGACAGAAAATAAATTTGTATATTGCTGTCTGCCGGTATTAATGGTTCTGCCATCAATTCTAAATATGAATTCAGCTTAATGTTTTCCAGCATTCAGGGAGTCATGAAACTTGAAAATTGACCACACACCTCATAAACAGGCGTCGCGAAGCAAATAAGATTGTTTCATGCATGGTGTGCTGTTGCTGTTTGATGCTGTAACAAATGAAGTTCAATTTTTATATTTACAAATAGTTATAAAACAATAAAAGATCATAAAAAAATTAATAGCAGAACTAAGTTCACCAATAGTTTAGAAATCTTGTCAAAGTACACAAGAAGTGCGCACGAACAAATAAGTAGTTCCTTTCTGGTGCTTCGAACTAGTAACTTGCAGATTTCTTCACTACAGTCCAGATACTTGTTTCAAAGGCTTGCCAGAAATTTCTAATTATTTCTGTGTAATAAAACTTTGATACACTTTAGTATAATACATGCATATATACATATATAGCCCAAAAATGAGCAAGAATCACGTGCAGCGTACTTGATACAATAGGAGCGGGAATATCAGCACGAGCCTAAATTTCTTCTCTGCACTAATTAATAGAGACTGTTATCAAAATGCTACGCGAAATTCCTTTTCAAGACACTTTTCCGCAATCGTCACACATTAATTTTATCGTGTTGAATTATTATTATTTTATGCAGATATTATGACAATGATTGTCTCATATGTTCCCTTCACGGTAAATTTTTCTGTGTCCAACGTGACTAATACATTGCTTTAGGAGAGGCTACAGCTAAGATGGGGAACATTTTTCCCAACACTAAATACTTCCTTATAAAATATGTTTCAGCTAAAACTTGCATCATACAAAATGTAAGCCTGTACGATGAAGTCTATACCAAAAAAGTTGAAAATTCGGCGCTCTTGTGCATAGAAAGTAAATATATATTAAGCAATTTTCTCCCTACATATAGTGTTTAACATAAAAATACAAAACTTTATTTGTATTGATCTCATACTTTATACGTTGAATATTTCATAAGTTAGAACAGTGAAAAACGCTCCTAAACTTTCTGAACGATGATTTTAATGCAATTCACTTTACTGAGGCGATAAGTATGCATAGATTTAAAACGGTGTTTTCTTTTAATTTGTCCCCACGAAAATGGTGAGAATGATAATGATAAAGGTGGTGGCGGTGAGGATCATGATGATGACGACAGCGAAAATTAAACGGTTATTAATTACAACAATAACTTCAACAACTGTTGTTGGTCATTTGGGTAGATTACATCTTTTCTCTTTTTTTGCACACAGAAAATGATTTCATCCTACCATAATTACAAAGGAAAGCATGGGGTTGTTTATTTTGTTTTAGGCTGTTTGTCTTCTGCTTTGTTTCGTTTGGAGTGTTTATTTTTGTTTTTCTTTTTAGTTATGAATGAGGTTTCTTTTCAAGTTAACCTTGTGACATGCAGATACAAGCAAACTTATCTACTAAATTACAGCTTCAAGCAGTTCAATGAGTTCGAAGTTGACGGGCGTGATTCGGTCCGCTCGAAAACGTCACTCATAATTACACTGCAGTTTGTTCAAAATATTACACATACCCTATAATGTGTAATTCATTTGATATATCCTATTAAAGTTCTATCAACTGTGGTAAGGTCTTGTTAGAGTCTTGTAAGAGTCTTGTTAAAGTCTTTTTGAAGTCTTGTTAGTCTTATTATGGTCTTGTTAGAATCGTGTTAGAGTCTTCTTAAAGTCTTGGTAAAGTCTTCTTAGAGTCTTATTAGAGTCTTGTTAAAGTCTTATTAAAGTCTTGTTAGAGTCTTGTTAAAGTCTTAGTAAAGTCTTGTAAGAGTCTTATTGGAGTCTTGTTTTAGTATTGTTAGAATCCTGTGAAAGTATTGTTAGAGCCGTGTTAGAGCCTTGTTAAAGTCTTAGTAAAGTCTTGTTTCAGTCTTGTTGGAGTCTTGTTAGAGTCTTGCTAAAGTCTTATTAAAGTCTTTGCTAGAATCTTCTTAAAGCCTTGTTAGAGTCTTGTTAAAGTCTTGTTAGAGTTTTGTTAGGGTCTTGTTAAAGTCTTGTTAGTCTTCTGAAAGTCTTATTAAAGTCCTGTTAAAGTCTTGTTAAAATTGATAACGGAAGGAAATGATGGAAATTGTTCAACGTAATTACACTATATGTAATGTCTAAGACAAACTATTTTAGTGATAAAAATCCTAATTTGAAGATATACTGATGTTTAACGAATGACTCTCTACAAGAAGAAAACGAAAAACCTCAACCCGGCACGTATGTGTGACTGTTGGCTTCTTAATTGACCAAGACTAAATGGTGATGTGTACATTAAAAGAAACCCCCCGGGCTCATTTATTTATCATTTTTCATGAACATACCCAACGGGTGTGAAGCAACGAACAAAATATGAGTCGCCGTCCAATAATACAAATATCTCTTAAGGCATGTTAGTTGCATAGTCAAGTTTTAAGTCTTTTTATTCATTTTAACTGTATAGTTTTAGGCCTTTAAATGTTACCCATTTTAAAGTTGTGCATCGTTTTATTTCTGCTTCTCAAAGGAGTAAACTCGGTTGAACTTTCTTACATAACAGAACACGAAAAATTCAATTTAACTTTCACTGTAGACGAGAACTTCAAACCTACGGCATTGACAGCCTTTTCTAATGAAAAGGAATGTAATACACAGTTTGCAACAGATCTACAGTATTATGGCATCACGATTTCCAATTGTCAGGTACTCTCTCTCTCTCTCTCTCTCTCTCTCTCTCTCTCTCTCTCTCTCTCTCTCTCTCTC
>JAECUM010040421.1:0-22850 GCA_016617855.1 Megalonaias nervosa | reverse complement strand
CTTATTAGTCAAAATGTTATATTAAACAAATGAAATATTATATATATATATAATGTATCACTATAATGCAGTCCGACACGTTGGATTTGATCTAACAAATAGATTTTGTAAAGATTTAATTCAATCAATGCAGCGTCAGCATATACTGGTATAAAATCTAATATAATAAGCGATTGCATTAAAAATGTAGGCTATCATATATCGCCGAAATATGGGTCGGTTTGGTTATTCGCAGTTGAAAACGATATGAGAATTGCCGGCTGGGCAGATGATGTGATGACATTTATCGATAATATGGTTGATATATTATTTGATAATGATATTTCTAAAGCCATATGTAAACAAGGTTCCACTATCCAGGATCCCCTACCCCTTCAAAACTTTCTATAGTAACATTTTGTTAAAAATATTTTCACTTACCTCTGTTTACGTATAATCCTATAACAGAAATGACAACGAATAAAATTTTAACTGTGTTTTATATATAATTATTTTGGGGAAATCTATTTTCAGTAGGCGTTTTAAGAAAAAAACATTGGAAATTCCTTATCTTTGATTTGGAGTGGGCGTTATATTTTAGGAAAATCTATTGCAAATTGATCTGATTTTGGGGTTATATTCTAAAAAATCCATTGGAAATTCCTTATCTTTGACCTTGATTTGGAGTGGGCGTTATATTTTAGGAAAATCTATTGCAAATTGACCTGATTTTGGCGTTATATTCTAAAAAATCCATTGGAAATCCCCTATATTTAACCTGATTTTGACGTCATTTTAGGAAATTCCCCGTCTTTAACCTTGATTTAGTTATTATGGGAATTTTGTATGGGCCTATGACAGTATAGAAATTCCGTTTGGACACTATAAAAGCAGTTAGAATTTTCCTTTGTGATCATATCTACTACAGTATTACGTTGACGACTAAGGTAAGTGAATGTTGCTAAGAGACATTAATATAATCGATAAGTTTACAAATTCGCATGCTATATAATGCTGTCTAAAAATAACTCGAAACTAAGTACATGTCTTGTTTTGAGTCAGAATAATATATAGTTACGTTTTCAGCTGCAATTGTGATAGAACTTGGGTCTGTCTGTCCGTTTGTATGTTATACATAACATTAACTTAGCACAACAAACACGACCAACTGTTTGTTACTAAGCTATGCTTGACAGAGTTGTCTCGCTTAATCATCTGATTGTCATAGCCAAAAATACAGTGTAAAAGCAACGTTAAAATCTAAATCACACATATATATGCTATGTTTGATTACTACAAAACTTAGCTGGAACAGAATTAAAACATAGATACAGTTATATTTCTAATCCTACAGAAAGTATATCTGCATTTGCTATTAAGTATAACATATTTTCATAATTATATAACAGAAACTTAATTCTGCCAGATACCTTACGGCGACTTTCGAATAGCTCTTTCATTGCTAATTTGCTTAGAAGATATTTGCTACCTTTTGCAAAAACTTCTGACCTGTCCAAGTCTATGATGATTTTTGTGTACTGACCTTGGCTTATTGGATCGTGTAAATTTTCATATTTTTGTGCAAGCTCGTCTCGTAATTTTTCGAGATACGGAAAATACTTGCTATCGTCTGTTCTAATAAGAGAAAGTTTTATTCTATCAAATTTACTAAAACAAATACCTGAAATTTCATCATTAAATTCAAATGATAATTGTTGGTTATTTACTATTATTTTTTTTATTTTGCTATTAACTCCATCGGCTAATGTTAAATTTTCAAACATTATTTCTAATGTTTAGACAATATTACTTAAATAATGTCCAAGCGAGAGAGTATTAAGTCCGTCTTTGCAATACCTTTTATCATCGAAATTACTTAGTCCACGTTTTATAATTGTATTTGTTTCAAGCTTATGATAGTTAGTCCTAATTACATTGGTTTTAATAAAACTGACGCTATTGTTAAGAGCAGCTTTGAAATCCTCAAAATGCATCATCTTTTTCACATATCCGCGAGGGATACCTTTAGCTTTCTTTGTCAGTTTATTGTCATCTAATATGACAGCATACATTTTGCTTCTTAGTCCAACAAACTCTCTCACAGGCACAAACATAAACTCATCTTTCATTTTTCCAATAACTTTCTTGTTAGAATTATCATGAAATTCACTACAAGTTGGATAATCTGATAAATCGAACAAATCTTTATTATCGTAAATATTCTGATAGACATTATCACATTTTATATTATATACTAACGAGTCAGTATCAGTAAATAGCAACTCTGAATCTGGCCACATTTTTTTGGTAAAATTATAATGAAAATCGTACATCAGCCACTTTGATATATCAAGTACAGCTGCACCAACATAAATTGGCTTATTTAACTTTAAATTTGTCTTTCGTCGTTGTATTGTGGCAAGATTTTCATTAAATATTTTCATACTAACAAAACCATCGTCGCTAACTAATTTATTTCTGCGATTGATATCATTAACGATCTCAATCGAAACTCTCCGGCGTATATTTTCCATAGTCTTACCAAACACTGAGTTGTTCATTAACTTGAAAAAGTTTTTCTCAAATTCGGTTTTAGCTACGGCACGACGTTTCGTATTTAAGTCAATATAATCCGCCATGCATCGCGACTGATTAAACTTTAACACGCGATGGACTTTTCTCAGAATTAGTCCAGTATCTACTGCTTGCTTTAGATTTTTGTAATGCATGACGTAATTTCTTTTATCTAACAAGTTTGGAACTAACTTGTTAACGATAGAACATTTTGCCGTTGTCATTGCTCGTTGTTCAGGTGATAATAAACTGTAATCAATCGTCATCGACTCTGCGCAAAACGGATAGTCGTTATGTAGATCATGTAACGAACTGGGATAGTCTAGATCAACTTCAACAAAGTGTGAAATATCTTTCGGAAGATTTTTTTCAGTTTCTTTAAGAAATTGGTTTGAAGTTATCCAATGAAACCCACCGCAAGGCATTGGCTGTGACATGGCCCACCCATACAAATTCACACAATCTAAATAAATAATGTAACTCGACGGACGATTTTTATCATAACTTTTCAAATATTTATTATTAGCCGCTGCATATTTTTTTGTTATGGCGCTAATTCCGCCTCTGATGCCTTTTTCAATAAAGTTAAACATATCGACATCTGTTAAGAGATCTAATTCTATTTTGCTAGTTTTTAGTAGAGCGTCCCAAGACAGCCCTGGAGCAGAATAATACCAACAAGGGTCTAATCCGTAATTTGCATGACTAACCTGACGAAAATTCTCTAAAACATCTGCTAGCAATAATACATCAGTTTTTAAATATAAATCGTGATAATCGCCAAATGTTTTACAAGCAAATTTATTCCATATATCTTGTGCATATTTATACTCGTCGTCGCTGATGTTTTCATTCTTGAGCTGCGAGTAAAATTTATTTTTGCTAGGTAGAGAAGTTTCATTAAATCTGCTCCAATCGTCAAGGTACTCATAAGGAAAGATACCTTTTTTTGTCAGATCGACATAGTTTTCACCGAAGCAGATTCGCAGATTATTGAAATTACTGCAGCCTTTAACGAACTCGTCTAATGATGCTGCCATAAATTGCATGCTGTCGATAAAGCGTAATTTGCCGAGGGTCACCGACATATACTTTTCAAAATTATTTGGAATACATTTTATCACGTTATTTAGTTTTAGTTTAGCTTTAATGTTTTTATCACCAAAAGCTTCTACAATTATGTGACTGTCATAGCCACGAAAGTTATGTAAAACTACGGGAATAAAATCTGGAGCATGAAATTTCAAATTGCAACTGTTATGAGCTGCTCCGCGATATTGGCCAGTCAAATGACAGTGATCTCGCACCTTGGAGTCCCCCAGCAACTGTTCGCAAATATAACAATTAACTGCCTCATCAAAGTCGAGTTGTTGTTTAGACGTTATTCTGATCGGAGCTGTTCTAAGTAATCTGTTAGAAATTGTATTAACTTCGTCTATTAAATTTTTTAGTAACCACACGGCAGGATTTTCACCTCTATATAACCTTATCGGAGATGAAAATTTATCGCTGGCGCAACAAACTACTTTATAAGCTACACCGCAAGGAATATGCTGTTGTATTTTTCTGGTACTTGATTTGTTCGGATTATTTTCGGCTCCAGCTACGGGAACGAGTAGACACTCGAAATCGGCGTAAATAACAAAAGGAATATTTAGTTTATGATTATAATTTTTAAATTTTAATATTTTTTCTTTTTCGCTGGGCATAGTTATTTTTTGAACATTAACGCAGTATTTGAGATGCTCTTGCAGTCTTTCATTGTTAGTAAAGCCGTGCAGACATCTATAACAGAAATATTTCTTGTTTTTGTTTTTACTGTATTGTCCGCCAACTAATCCGTTAAAGTTTTTTATCCAACAGTAATGTCCCTGAAAAAAATAATAAATTTCTTGTCTTTTGCGAAGCATTTTCTGAGATATATCTCGGGTAAACGTTTTCTCGTTCGTCTAGTCCGAAAACATTTACTGAGATACCGTTTTGCTTTTCGAACTTTGGTATATGATTTTCTGCTACTGGAAAGCTGATGCCATCAAAATTGAGTTCGTCCTTGTGCGGAAAATACTTGTTGACGCGATCGGAATTTTGTTCTTTCGGAAACATTGCGGAAAGAATAGACCACTGGAAACATTTGTCATCGTTGTTTTTGACATTTATACAGCATTTTTTGTTCTTAATTTTTTGAGGAAGATCGACGTACAAATTACCTCGAAGTACGTTATATTTTGCTGTGTGAAATAAAACTGCTTTTATCATTTCAAATTTCCAATCTGACCCCGACGAAGTAAATTCTTCTAGTTTTTTGTTTATTTCTTGATGTATTTCATCGGCGACCATAGCAATGTTTGTTCCAGTTAATATTTTCCTCGATTTAGCTGTTAAATAGGGTTCCGAGATTTCGCTCTCAAAACTTTTTGTTTCAAAAATTACGTCAAGTATATCTTCGACTGCGCGTAACTTTGATAAAATCGTATGATATTGGACTATGAGTTTGATGTTTTTATGAACCGATAGTTCTCGAGCTATAACGGGTTGTAAAAGATGATATAAATTTGTCGAGCTAAAATTAGCTAATATGGTCTGATCGTTGAGTTTATAACTGTTATCATAGCCTGAAAATGCCGAAGCAATTTTTTCGGATTTGATAATGCTCTTTTTGGCAATGTCTCGCAATTTCAACATTATATGTATATAGTAATATTGTTTATTTAATTGAAATTTTTTAATTTTTTTTAATTAGATATATAAAAAACCCTATATTATAATGACAGAAATCTTGAGATATCTATCACTGACAGCGGAAGAGCAAGAGATGTATCATGTTCACCATAAGTATAACTTACACGCTGGAAATGCATTAGGCTCTGTTATCAACGTAGCAACCAAAAGAGCTATTGGCATATCAACACCAGCTGGAATATTAATTTCAATAAAGGGTGATAATGCAGAAAGAACTAAAATGTTTAGAAAAGATTTTATTTATACTTTGTTTTGCGGCGATATTCCAGAAGTACAACGAGTATATCGAGCAAATGGCACAGTTGCTGATGATAATATCGAAAATTTAGGATTACAAAATGAATTTCAATCGCATCCAATATTTGATTTATACGAGTCAAATGATAAAGGAATTATTCGACGTAGAAAAACAAAAAATGTTATTGGAAATTTAGATAAAGATGGTTATTTACATGTGATGGTGCGTGGAGCAAATACAGATTTTGTTCATTATTTATCACATCGTTTTGTATTTGAAACTTTTAATAACACTATTCCAGCTGGTTTAGTTATCGACCATATTAATAAAATTAAAACAGATAATCGTTTGGAAAATTTAGATTTGGTCACGTCAAAAGAAAATAGTAGAAGAGGAGATACTGGTGGTGCTAGGAGTGCTAGACAAGTAATTTCAATAAATTTAGAATCTAATAAAGAAATGAAATTTAAATCAATAACATCTGCAGCAAAATATCATAAAATTAATTCACGAGCAATAAAATTTGTCGCCGACGGCGTACATAAATCAACAGCTTCTATGATAACATTTGATCAGTTTAGTTTCAGATACGATAACTAATAATATTTTCCAACTCATTCCGAGAAAGACAATTATGACCAAATTCCATGATATCTTCGCGATTTAATCGTAACGTTATTATTTTATTTATATCAAGTTTTATTTTATCCGCCGCTGTTAACAAAAATTTATCAGATTCGCCTAATGTTATCATAACATCAACAAAATGAAAATTATATCCCAGCAAGCAATTTCGAACTGCTTCGGCTAATTCATTTTTGTTTAGTATATTAACTCGACAATGATATTTTATTTCCATATTATATATTAATTAGATAAAAAGATTATTATAATAATGAGCTTAATCGAGAGATTAGCTCAACTTTACTCAGAAGATTTTGTTTCAGTTTCTAATGTCACATTAAAAAATATCACCGACGACAGATTTGCTGATTATACTGAAAAAGACATTTTGTATAACTATAACGATGACGAAGATGATGTTGTTGTTAGCAAAAACATTTAATTAGACCAACAACTGGTCGATATGATGTTAAGTACCACATTGTCAAAAAAATATTAAAATTTAATTTTAACGTTGCCGAGCACCAAATATTTTGGCAGCTTATAAGGCCATTTCTAAACGTAAAAGTACCGGGACAACAAAGAAACATAAAATACGATTTTATTTTTGTTAAAATATTTAATTTAATGCCAGTTAATGATGCGAGAAAATTACACTTAATTTCTTTATGTAAACCAGTAAAATGTAAGTCAGTACTAATAAAATACGAGCAAATTTATAATAATATTATTCAGTCGATGAAATCGCAGTCGATAAAATCGACTTAGTTGGTACCCAACTATTAAATTTATCGCTATATCCGCGCCATTTAACTAAACTTTTGTTGCCGCGCTTTCTAATAACTTTTTCAATAACAAATATATCTTGTTCTGTTTTCTGAAGTTCTTGTTCGTAAAAACTGCCAGTTATAGGTTCTTCTAGGAAATCTTTCAACGAGTATGTAACTGGTATTGTTAAAAGTACTTTATCAACAACAAATACTTCTTCGCTCCAGTTCGGAGTAAATCCTTTTTCAAACGTTTTTTTCGACAATGAAATTCTAACTTTATCGCCAACTTTAAATTTATGTCTTCGGTACATATTTTCGTTAGCTAGTATTGGATTTGCAATCGCGTCATTTGGTGACATTTAGTGGTTCGATGTTTCGTGTTATTATATTCGTCAACAATTTTCTGCAAGTTGTCGATGTATTTATTCGTGTTTTTGGCTGTCAAATACTTATGAATGTTTTCGTTAAGCGTGCGATTAAATCGCTCGACAATGACGCTTTTCCCCTCATTTCCAGTAACATATTTTTTAATGTTATTTTGTTCCAAAAACTGCTCGAACTTTTTATTAAAAAACTCTGCTCCGTGATCGGTCCAGATTCTGTTCGGTTTTCTTTCTGTAGTAGTTATTATTTGTTTTAGCGCGTCAATCATCGAGGTCCCTGTTTTATCCGAAACCGGTACGCTAAAAGCATATTTACTGAAAACATCGACAACATTAAAAAGATATCTCCGTGGAGCGCCATCAGCGCCAACGTTAAATTGAGCTAGATTTGACATATCAACTAAATCTATCGCCCAAATGTCATCAACGGCATTTGCTACAACCTTGCGTCGCGGAAACTTTTTTTTTAGGTCTATGTAGCTCGACTGCAAGCGATGTTGTCGCTGGGTCATCATATAAGTCTCTGCCGAGGCCAAGTTTATATTTTGCTCCAATAATACCCTGTACCAGCCTTCGGTCAACACGCTCTCGCATATTTTCTGGTTCAATTTCGCGAAGTTCGTCTAACATTACTTTGTCGCAGCTGTGTTTTGTTTCGCCACTTTTTTGCTCAATATCTCTGTAGCAGATATCATGACGCATCGCTATTGCGTCAACTTGATTGTAAGGCTCCTGTCCTGGAAGCGGATTATCGTTTTCGTCAAGTTGCTTATCAAGCGGATTCCACGGGCCAGTATATTTATGGCCTGGCAGTGTCCAACCACCTTTCGGTTTCGGCAGTTTGCCAATTAATTTATGTATATCTACACCTAATCCAATTATTTCTCTGTTATTGCATTTCTTGCAATATGTAACAATTTTATTTTGCTCGAGACATAAATCTCTATCGGCGTCGCAGTTGCACGTCATTATTTATTTATAACTGATAAATTTGTTTGATTTTTGGTCGAATTCTGACGTTTTTGCTTGTTTTTTGGTTAAATTCTGACGTTTTTGCTTGTTTTTTCGTCAAATTTCTTGTTTTTTTGAGGGTCAAAACCCCAGGGTTTTTCAATATAAATTTTATCATTTTTTAGTATTTTTCATACAAAATTAAGCAAAATCGAGCAAAATCAAGCAATAAGCGACAAAATAATTATAATTTTGTACGAAAAACGCTAAAAAATGATAAAATTCATATTGAAAAACCCTGGGGTTTTGACCCTCAAAAAATAAGAAATATTACTTAATTTTTAAAAAACATTTTCCCAAAAAACATAAGTATTGTTTCAGTCGTCTACTAAAATAACGTCCCTGACAACGTCAGCGGGCAGCCCGCCCCTGACTTTATTGCTGGCAAAAACATACTTTTTCTTTTTCCACAAATTGCGCAAATACTTTTCAGCATTATTCTATTATTTTTTGTTTTTTCCGTTTTTTCGTCTTTATTTTCTGTTTTAGTTTTACACTTGAGACAATATGTTGACATTGTTATATTTGTAATTTAGATAAAATTAATCGCGATCTCATCATTAGCGTGAAAGGGTTGTTTGTCAAATTGTAAAATAAATTTTAAAAAATCTGGATTTTTGGTCATCTGCTTAATGAACATTATGCAATAATATCCACAAGCGGAAGTTCCAACTGGTTGAATCTGATTAGAAGAATAATTTATTATTTGGTTTTTACTCATATATCTTTTTACCGCATCACTTGGCGGAATTCCGAACGAGTCGAAATAATTGTTATCAAAAACAGCTACCCAATGAGTACCAGATCCGTCATTAAAATCTTGTATATTTATCACACAAGAACCCGGCGATGATGCAATCGCCGTAAGTTCATCTTTGGAATAAACTCCGTGAAATTTTTTTTCTTTTTTAAGTTCATCAAGTATATCAAAATTACTTAACGCGGGCGACTTTGTCGGCGGCGACTTTATCTTAAGACGTTTTAACGTCTCGTTCCTGGCAGCATTAGTCCTCGTCCTCGTCCTAACAGACCCGGCAATAGACTTCCCGCCAATCCTGCCAGTAATGGGGCTATTGGAAGAAATCCACCTTGTGTCTTTTTTTTCGTCGTTTTTCTTTTCGTCGTTGTCTTTTTTCGCGTCGTCTTTCGTTTAGGCATTATATTTAATCTTTAGACAAACATTTTCTTTATTCCACTACCTTTAACTGCCTTTTCTGATGCGCCAGATACTGCTCCTGACGCTGCTGCTAGCCCTAATGTACCTAACACTGGCAAAATTTTAGGCAGTAATGTTTTGGCTATTACTGATAGTGCCGGACCGAAGAAACCGCCGTGTTTTGACATCGCGGTTATTTGTGCAGCGCTTAAATTTAAAACGAAAGGTTTTTCGCGATCGTATTTATTTGCTTGATTTTTGGTTAGCAATAATTTTGTTAAAGTCCCCAAAGCATTCGGGTTGACCTTCAATGAAACCGGCCTCCGCTTCGCAACAGCAGATGCTAATTTTTTAACTTGACCATCAGTTAAATGTATTTCTTTTATAATATATTTTGTCATCTTATATAACGATTACAGATTAAACTTGTATTGTTATTTTACCTCCAATGGAGTCGATTGTAACAAATCTGTCGCTTATCACTAATGCATATAAGTTTAACGCTGCTGCTGGAACGTCTCCGAGCGTCCAAGTGATTTCAATATCAGCTGTGCTGTCTACAGCTCGCTCGCTATGTTTACTAACATCAAAGTAAAATATCGGATATAGTGTAAGAAATTCCTCTACTGATATTTGAGTTCCATCTCCAGTATCTTGATATTTCTGCATTGAGTCGAGCAGGTTCATGTAAGGTCTAGTAATGTTTTTATTGGCGTCATCTGCAAAATTGCATTCAATCGCTCGCTCTGGATATTGCTTTGAATTTATTCTAGCATATATTCGTCTAACATCAGCGTTATCAAATACTCCATTATTTTGTAGTTGGCTTCCACGTCGAGCTTGTTGGTGGAATACAACAAATAACTGACGCGGTAGCTGTTCACTCGATGTTGTTGTAACTCGCCACGTGTAGTCGGCGGTATTCGGAACTGCTGTTTGATATATTTTATGTTGCTGAAAATGAATTTTATTCGTGCGTTTTTCCAGCATACTATCTAATTCTAATGCTTTAGTGACTGACGGAGTTATTCGTGGCATCCACAGCGCAAGTTTGTTTATGACAAATTGTACATCGGCAACCACCAAATCTGAACAGGCAATCATTTTGTTCTGCTCGATCTAAAAGAAGCGTATGTTTAACTCCACGAAATACTTTATTATAGTCCCTACAAAAACCAAATATTGTACTTAGCGGCAACATTATTGTAATTTGATGTGATTCTGCTGCAAGTGCTTTTCTCTTAGCATAACCTTCATTATAACGTGTATTTCTTACGTCAGTTGTATTATTAACTAAGTCTAACATTGCAGCGCCGTCTGCAGCTGCAACTGGCGCGGTTATACCAAGATTATTACAAGCAGCAGTAAGTGAGACTCTTGTAGCGTCTTGATTAGCGTTCGCAGCTGGTGCGGCTATACCTAGCGCTGCAGCATTAACGATAAGAAAATTTCTTACAATTGGAAAATCTGCAGCAGCATCAGCTCCTTGTATCAAAGCACCTTTCGATAAAAGTTCGGTCGATTCTGCTATACCACGTCCAGTATCTTTAAACCACATCATATTAGTTGCAGTTGATTTGGAGTAATCGTCAGAAAACGAAACGATATTTAAGATCGTACTTGCAACTTGTAAGTGACTTGAAATATCTTCTACAGTTTGATTAGCCAGCTGATATCGAGCACTTCTAAACAAACACCAACCATTATTTACAAGAGCTACTTCTGCATTAGCCGCAATTGCGGCAGGTGGAACAGCTGTTGTCATAATCTGGCCACGAACTTCTAACATTGCTTTGTGAGGCAGTAGAAATACGTCCTCGTCTCGTGTATTAAATGTTCTAACGCCAGTTTTATTAGGTTCGTTAGAATTTTCATCGAGATATTCAACATACTCAAATTCCGTTACTGTGTTGTCTGTGTCATAAGTTTCTGCAAAATCGAGATAATTTTTCACAGACATTTTTTATTTTATTAGGTTATATAAAATTATTGCGGCGCTGTAACTTTAGATATTAAATTTTGTATAATCTGCTCACCCTTTGGTGATAAAAGTTTTTTTGTTGTTGTTATCATCGCGCGTTGGGTTTCTTTTGTTGGTGCGATTTCTGAAATAACTTGCTTGATTTCGGCTTGCGTCTTAGGTTCGCCTTTTATTTTATCAGATTTTTTTGTCCAACTGCAGTTTCAGCAGCAGATGCAGCTCCAGTTGCAAAAGCTTTACCCGCGTCAAGTGCGATTGGCGCAACTTTACGAGCTAATCCTGGAATATTTTCAACAATTTTAGTAAATATATTTCCGAAAAATCCTCCTACTATTTTTCTTCTGTAAACTTTTTTCTGTTTCATTATATCTGAGGTTGTATAATTTTGTTGTCAATCACGAAGTAATTGTGCGTAGGTGCAGATAATAAGTAACAACTTCATTATTCAAATCCAACTGTCGTCCAGATTGATCAGTCAATTGCATATTTACTTCTGTTATTTGATTTTCGACGTTTAGCGGATAATATATAATATGACGTGGACTGATTTGCATGAGAGACCCTGGTGGAACTTCTGGCGAGAAACTGTATATTGTCTGACCTTGGCTGCCTTTAGCCGAATACGAACCAGATGCGATCGAGCAATTTACCAATATCGTGTTAACTTCAGTTATATTTACTGGAAATTCACCGTCATACGTGACAGATATATCAATGACAGAAACATAATTTTCATGTTTAAATCCTATTAATGATGTGATACTTTTTGGCGATATAAAACTGACCATAAAACCGTTTTTTATTTTTATTCTAGCTCGTAATGTATTATAATTCGGTGCTAGCTCAAAGTCATCTTCAGGTCCTTTATTCACCGTTATTAATTCTTTTATCGTTTTATTCAGATCAGTTATATTATAAGCGCCTTGCGGAATTTTAAATGATGTCCAAGGCTGAGTTTCTGGTGGAAATATAGCAGTAATTTCAAAAGTAGGTTTTGCATTCATTTCTGCAATTGCTGCATCGCGAACTTCGCTTATGTTTTTATTGACATCTTCTCGATTCACCCGAGCAACCTCTACATTGTCCTTTAGAATTCTGACTTTTTTCCAAGTATTATCAAGAGTATTTCTAAACTCGAAAACATCATTAACATCAGCTTTAATGTTTGCCATGGCGTTCCAACAAGTACATGAAATTAATCCAATTTCATATTGTTTATGCTGATCAAGCTCTATTGGTGGGTTATACTTCACTGAAAAGTTTGCGCTATCTTTATCAGATTGACTAGAGTCGAGTAATAATGTTGCTGACATTTATTATTATATTTTCATAAAATTAAGTCGCCGCGATTAAGTCGCGGTGCAAAGTATCGTATTCGTCAGATGCTAATAAATTTCTCGATCTCAAATTATCAAGTATGTCGATGATTTTATTGTCGATTTCAGCACCAACATTTCCTGCTTCTTTTGATGATATCAATAGCATTAATCTGCCAATCATTTCAGTAACTGATGCGAATATTCTGACGCCTGTCCCTGTTTTCTTTCCATATTCTTCTAAAAGTTTTTTAAAGCGATCATCATCATAATATTTAAATAATTTTTCAAAAGTATATCCATGATTAGCATATTTTTTATCTCTAAAATTTGTTGCAGTTTTTTTAAAAACAACAGCGATAGTGTAATGTCTTGCTCTTTTAGAAATTTCTTCAATATTTTCTATTGAAGTTGTACTAATTTTTTTATAAGTTCCTTTACCTTTTTCTATGATAATTTTTAAGTTTCCAATGAGATCATCGTATTTATCTTTTTCCCAATTATGAATATTATCAACGTCAGAAATATCATTTTCTTTCATAAAATTAAAATATTCTTCATCTGTTATTTCGTTTGTTACTCTGTCTTTGTACTCTTCACGATATCTTTTATCTGCTGCGGCTGATTCTTGTAATTGTTCTTCAGTTATTATAGGAGGTGGTGGTTCATATGCAGTTGCTTCTGATACTTCATCTAATAATTTTGCTTCATTAGCTAAGACACTAAGGTGACTATCACTACGTTTATCTTTATCTCTGATATTATTAATAGCTTCAATATAAAGATCAGCGATAATTCCATGTCGATATAATTTAATTTCGTTATAATAATTTCTATTTTCTAAAACTACATTATTCAAATGCTTTTTACTCTCTTCACTTATTGTTTCTAATTTTGCAATTTTTTCATCGGCTTTAAAATCATCTTTATCAAGGTGATGTATTCTCACGTTTTTAAATTCACTATATTTATTGTTAAAATCTTTGTATTCGTTGTCTTTTATTTTGCTATTTATATTTTCTAAATAATATTCAAATTTTCTTTTATATTCTTTCTCTCTTCTAAGTTCTTCTTCATGTTCTAAACTTCTCTCGATTGGTCTAATCACTGTTGCAGTTGCTAATCTTAGTTCAAATTCTAGCGGATTATTCATCAGCTTATTTATTTCAGCTTGTCTTGCAGCAGGATTAATTATATGTTTTGTAAGTGACTCAGCTAATCTTCTTTTTTCCGCATCAGATCGCTCAATAATTCTTCCAGCAGCTGCTTCTTGTTGTTCTTTAACTAATCCGAGTAAACCTTTTTCTTGTAACTTTTTAGCTTCTTCTTCTGATAGTGGCTTGTCTTCAGGTTGTTTTCCAAGTAAAGCCTCAGTAACTGGTTTGAGAACTTTAGCTGCTGTTTCTGCTGCAGTAACTTGGCCACATCGAGCTTGCTGTACTAGCTGTTTAAATTTTGCCTGAGACTGCGCAAGTTTTTTTAGATTTTCTATATGTTTTCTGTACTTTGCTTGTTTTTCCATTAATTATATACTATTTTCTATAAAAATTATTGCAGATAGTTTTCAATACAACATCGAAACATTTTATTCTTATCATTCGTTAACTTATCAAACAAAAAGAAATCATATATATTTGCCGTTGCTTGACTTTACAGTTCAATAAATTTATCTTTTGTTACGTCGCCGCATTGTTCGTTCGTGATATTTCTAACGTCAATATTATCAAGTCCAGGAAATAATATAAAACAACCAGTATTTCGCCTGATAAATCTGTCAACATTATAATATCCTTGAGCGAGATAAATAGAATTACATTTCTTATTTCGCGACAGTGAAAAATATGATCTGATTTTATTCATTTCCTCGTTGTTTAGCGGAATATCATCAAAAACAACTATTTTATGTTCAGACGAATCGAGTTGATTAACTGGAACAAGTTCTTCTGGTTGTTTGATAATAAAGAAATCTTCGCCAGATTCAAGATCGTCACGAAGTTTGTCATTATAATTGTTAAGCAGCTCGTACTTATCTTGCTGTGGATTAATTGTGTAAATATAAACTCGATCGTAGTTAAAATTATCTCCGAGAAGTAAATTCATAAGCAAATTTGTTTTGCCCGATCCAGTTCTACCAACTATAAGATAATGACAATCTCGAAGTTCATTGTTATGTTTATGTTTCACCAACCGCTCTGTATCAAAGTTTAATATAGACGATTTTGCCATTATATAATTTTATTGTATATAATTTTGTCAAGCAGTAAATAAATAATGAGTTTTTACTCAAAATTTGGAACAACAGTAGGAGATTCAACAACTGCTCAGCAAGGTGACTTATCTAAGTACGCAACTCTTGATCAGCTCAAAAATGAAATTACTAATTTATTAAATATCACAAGTGTCGATCAAAATGAAGTTGTTATTTTTCAAGATAAAGAAGGACGATTAAAAACGAGTAATATACAACTATCAGACGTTCTTGTACGAATTCCCACCGCGGCTGTCAATAATATAGTTACTTTTGCCGATCAAGGTAAAATACAAGATTCGGGCAAGTCCGTTAACGATTATGTTAGGAAAGCTGGCGATGTATTTACCGGCGACATTATTATGTCAAGAAGAAAAATTACATATCTGGGAGATCCAATCGCAGATACAGACGGAGCAACAAAAAAATACGTCGATGATCAAGAATCTAAGTACGTGTCAGTTCGCGGTGGTATAATGCGTGCATTTCTCGACATGAACAACAACGGTATTAATAATCTCAGAACACCAGAAACAGATTTCGACGCTGCAACGAAGAAATACGTCGACGATAAGGAAATTCCAATAATGACTTCGTTAACGACAATCAATGATGGAATCGCTACATTTAGAACTGATTATTTTAATCATGTACAAACATTTCTAAATTACCGTAGAAATGTAAACAGAGTTATTAACGAATTTTTTGGAACTCCACCAACTGTTATTATTAATCTCGCTGACATTAACATGAAAATCAACGATATTGTTAGTGGAATTCCTAACATTATTAAAAAAACTAATCTCGTTAAAATTCCACACGGACGAGCTAACAATATCGTGTACACAGTCGCATCAGGAAAAGCAACATGGTCGCAGGAAAATAACACTTTTAAACACATCGCAGAAGTCACTGGTGTATATAGATTATCTGTGTTTAGCAGTGCAAAATTCAGTATATTTACCACATTTCCATGGCGTCATTCAACCGATGATTTTTCTGGAATTGTGTCTATAGTGTTAAATAAAGATGTCGAGGAAACGTTTATGCTGATAGCGAATGATAAAAAGTTAACCGCAGCGACTTATTGGTGGTGTATTGAGTTTGTATCTGAAACTCCCGAATTAGTTACTTAAATGACGAAATAAAATATGTAAACAAATATTATATAATGAAAAAAAATATAGTCGATTTTAATCATATTTCAGAAAACATTCCCAAACAAGATGTTGACGCTCTAATGCAATATTACAGATACTATCATAAAAATCTTTGGTGCGTCAAAAAATGTTACAAATACTATGCAAAAATACTGCGAGTGATATCATATCTACCGCTGCTAATGACCGGCTCTGGTATAATTTCAAGTGGCGCATCATTAAATCCGTTTTTGTTAATAATATCTGGTGTCGGTGTTTCTCTTGCAGCAGCTTGTAAAAAAGTTGAACCTCGACTCGCGACTAAAAAAAATGCTTGCAAAACAGCAAGTATAACTTATAAAAAATTACTTGATCAAATTCGATCTTACTTGCGTGGCATAAAATATGATATGGACGATTTAATACGCGAGTTCCGCATTATTGATAGTATGTTAACAGATATTCTACCAATGAGAGTCAGCAAATACGAAAAAGATTATAATAAAAAGTAGATGTTTAATTTTGTGTGGCTTTATCAAATAATATATCAACCATGTTATCGATAAATGTCATCACATCATCTGCCCAGCCGGCAATTCTCATATCGTTTTCAGTCGCGAATAACCACACTGACCCATATTTCGGCGATATATGATAGCCTACATTTTTAATACAATCGCTTATTATATTAGGTTTTATTCCAGTATATGCTGACGCTGCTTTGATCGAATTAAATCTTTTACAAAATCTATTTGTTAGATCAAATCCAACGTGTCGGACTGCATTATAGTGATACATTATATATATATAATATTTCATTTGTTTAATATAACATTTTGACTAACAAGCATGAAAGATTGCCATAGTAGTAGAGATAGTTGGTGCATCCTATCTCAGAGACACCTCGGCCCCAAAGCGTTGTACGTTAACATTTTTTTGTCAGAAAATGTGTTAACATTTTGAGCTAACAAAGGCTGCTGACAAAAATGTTAACATACAACGTTTTGGAGGGCCGGGGGGTCTCTGAGAGAGGATCATCAACTATCAATACTACTGTGATTGCATCGTGGAGATGTATTAATTGATAACTTATAATTTAATAATTCATGCGCTTTGTATCAGATGACATTAGAAGGTAACATTTAAAGAATTTTATGAATAAAAATTTGCGGCCTTTACTTTAACTGTTTATTTGTAAGGCGTGTGGAATAAACATATTAGGGGATATTCTGGATCGAAGCTTTCTGAGTTACTATTTTATGCCTGATTGCGACCTATAATACATAGACTTATTTAATTGGATTTAAAATGTCACGAATTATGGATTCATAATGTTGAAATAAAGAAATATATATATATTACCGATTTCATTTAACGATTGGAATTAATTAATACAAAGATGGAGAGTCAGTATCAACATAGTATGAGACAATCATTAACAACTATTTTCATAACGATATAACCATGCAGATGCTCAGGATTTTGTCGACACACCTACAGGAAGAAGCATCTGTAAATAATTTAAATGTTCCAAAACTACCGGGCTAGAGGCGTGGTCACATAATACTAAACGAATACTTTCCTGATGAGTAACGTATTAGATATGACAAATTAGTCTACAAGTCCCATTCATATTTATCAATAACTTAATCGTTATCTTTACCTTATCTATTAAACCTGGCTCTAAAAATGTTCTTATCTGCATTTTGTAAAATAGTATTGCATTTTTATGCATTGCTGCATTTATTCGTTGAAAAAAAACCCCATGTGATTACAATATGAGAAAGTGAAAATAAATTATATCTGAGTTCTCGTTTGAAAAATAGATAAAATCTGATACAGTCTTCACATATTTTATTCGATATTATTTTTGCTTTTTAAGATTGCTGAATATTGATTTATTTATCTAAACATGAAACTTGCGGGATATTTGTAACCAGATATTGATTGCCCGAAGGTGAATATTTGCAATAACCCGAAATCGTTATTCCAAATTCAATTTATCCATAGGTTTTCGTATTCTCGTATTGCTTTTATCTATAATTATGATGGTTGACAATTTTATATTAAGGTAACCAATGAAATGTGTTGGCCGAGCAATTAGAGTCCTAGATCTGCAACCAGAAAGCTGTGGGTTATCATTATACCCAGACCAGATCCGTAAAAATCAACTGAACACTATCATCTGCATCACCCATCTCGTTCATAGAAATTAAAAGAGACTTGACAGATTATTCCCAGGAATATCATCAAAGATGTTTGCATTCAAAAGATGAGCTACGATATGTATTGTATTTTTATGCAATTTTACGAAGTGTATTGCATTTTAAGATATGTATTGTATTGTATTTTACGATATGTATTGTATTTTCTACTATGATATAAAATTCATTACCCTGATGTTCTGAAACCACCTTTCAGTCACAAGAACAATAAAATGTTATATTTGCCAGTTGGGAAACAAACATCAAATATATGTAAATATTTCCAGGGCTGAATAATGAATATAAACGGCAAGCTGAATGTAATCTTTCTTTCAGTGTAACGTATCTGCTAATAAAAACAACGAAAGACAAATGGCTTTCGGATAGAAAGAGTAGGAATCGCGTCGTTCAAGTAAAATATGGCATGTGCGGATCATAAGTAATACAATTTTTCATAACCAAATGAAAATAAATTTGATGTTGAAAATAAAATGATCATCATGTAAAATCTGTGGGTGCTACACTCCATGTACTAAAAAATATATATATGTCTTATTATTATGGTAGAATGGTTTGCAGTTCTATGAGATAGCTTATTTTGAGTTTCTTCTTGTTCTAGCTATCCACTTCAATGAATTTAAAATGTATATATACAGATGTCGGACTAAATATGATCGCTTTCTAATAAAAGATCTGACTATATTGTGGCATTTGCTAGACTCCGAAATGAAATTGTAACTACTCAGTTATTTTATGAACGCATGTCAGTTGTTGTTTGGAGTAGGGGTGGGGTGTAAGCCACCTTCAAGGGAACCAAATTTTGTTTGCTGTTCTTATCCCTCTGCTCAAAGTGTCTTTTACATGTTTGCTTGTGTTTGGTTCACAGGGTGGAGTGGAAGCGTTTGGTTAAAACATTTTGACCGTATCCGTGTCCTGATACAGGCGATTCATATGGCATATGCTGTTAAATAAATGATAGTATATTATACATATTTCATCTAAATCAAATATTTCTGTTGCAAAGTGTTACGAATTCGTTTTTATGAGACCATATATTCATTAACAGCCATGCAAATAATTTTTATATCGTATCTAAAATCATACCCGGACAACCAAAAATTAAAAATATATACCTTAAATGTTAAGAACATGTAAACGAAGATAAACATCCCGACTCATTGTCCTTATGGATTACAAACAGTTCTGACAAACGTTTAGCCAGATTGAAGAAAAAGTAATTTCAGCTTGTGAAAGTTTTGCATGTCCATCTGTTTAGCAGTTTGTTCTCAATACGTAGGGTTGAATTGGCATTTATTTTATTTGCTGAGAGAACATTTATTTCAGAGCCACATAACTTAATTTTCATTGTTCCATTAGGTGTACTACATGCATAAATGAAAATTGGGTCACAGTGATCTATATGGCATGGTTTATAATCTAGCTACACAGCCATTGTTCTAGTTTTCTTTTCTATTCTCTGTGAGCTAAATACAGAATATCGTGATATATTTCATATATTTAAGTTTCAAGAGAACTTTAATTTGTCGCCAGAAATTAAAATACTTTGAAATAGCTTACATAATCAAATAATGTGGCATGTTTTGGGTGGTAGGAGTAGGAGAGGATGGAAATGGGTTAGGTTTACATTTACAACATGAAAATCAGTAATAATGCTTTAATACAAATTAATATATTCAATGGCGTTATATTAAACGTGCTTGGATATAGTAGATAAACATTGTATTTCTTTAACAAGTAAAAAATACTGGCACACTGCAAAACTTTCGTCCATGTATAAAGCGCACCATTTTCGACGTGTACTGTGTAACAATCCAATGCAAAAAGGTGTAAGGGGGTGCACCTATGAACCCTTAAGTGATCTGATCGAATTCGACTGTTAACAATGTGACCTGTTTCTACGGAGCTTTCAAATGTATAGTTCAATATTACACCAGGAGAAGACGTTGAAGTCTTTGATTCCTATAGGACTGTGAAGCCGTTAACACAGAAATAGATATTTACAGTTACGTTTATGGTGACCAATACCTGACATTACTCCATTAACGTTTTGTTATTCCCCTGGGGATACAGTTACGCTCTTTTATACAGGACATTTATTAAAATGGCATGCAAATGCAGATTCTTTATCAGCAGCATTGGGGTGCGAAATAAAACCGTTACCATGCAGACATCTGAATACAAGCAGAGATAAATCGAAAGTTAAAATTATTAACAACTGCCCATTAAATAGATAAGTGTAGATGCCAATCGTTACCATGCATTCTGAAAGATCATAACAGCAAAAAGAAATTTGTTGAAGGTTTGAAAATAATAATGAGCTCAAAGTTTGAATGTGCTATGTGAACCCGTGTTCATTTCTAAGAATTTCATAGCCAAATAATGTCATAAGAGAAAAAGATTCTTGTCTAGTTCATACAGCTGAGTCATCTGGGTGACATTATGTATGTATGTATGTATGTAATATTTAGGCAATATTTAGGCAAATAGGTTGGTAGGTAGGTAGGTGGGTAGGTAAAACGAGTAAGAATACAAAGAGAAATAACTTCCATGTTTATACCTTAAAATGTAGAAATATATAACGTATAGTTGCTTATATTCATAGAGTTATTAGTTTCACTATATTCGCAAAAAAACCCCACTAATCTGCAGAGAGGAAAGATCCACCAAGCATTTCAACGAGAACATCAACACAACAACAACAACAATAACTACTACTGATGAAAAACAGCAATGTGGAATAAATCGGCCCTGAAAATATTTTAAGATTGGATGCGCATAATTGGCAATTTGCAAATAACGCACAATGCAGAAAATGTACCAATTGATGCTGAAACAATGTCCTAGAGAACAAAATGCGAAAGACACAAATTAAGTTCTTTACAAGAGGGATAAAGACCTATGAAAACACTTTGACGGAAGGCATTAATCTAAAATGAAGGCTTCCTATCGACAAGTCAGATTTTATGGTTATGTATTGATACATTAAAATTACACATATGTTTAGTCACGGACACAAGAGTTTTCTATGAGTAAAGTATCACGTCTAAACTTTAGAGCATTTCTTTCGTCATTTCCGTCTGTAATTTCCTCTCATACTGAGGGAGTGCTATATTCCTATATAAACCTGTACTTGTAATTTAGCTGACTATCAATTCGTCCCACAAAGCTGTGCAAGAAAGAGAAATCACCAAGTAAGTACAATTTTTTGATCTCAGAAAAAGTTTTAAAATTATGTAGACACTAATGAATATGTGAGGACTAGTGGATTGTGCCAACATTTGTTACTTGTGTTTATACTCTTCCTATTTTATATAACTACTTAACCTTTGTGCTTGTAATTTCCTGTATCATCTGCCATATTTTTTATAAACAAACTACTACTACTACTACTACTACTACTACTACTACTACTACTACTACTACTATTATTAATGATAATACAATGCAAATAATAACAAAACTATTTTCGGTGTGTTTCAGAGATGTCTTCGCCAGTGTTTGTTTATGTCTTTGTCTTGACCTGCACCTTGGGCATTGCTTACTGTAGCTACAGCTCATCGTACGGATCATCCTACAAGGGAGTTCAGTCTGGTGGAGTCCTCTACCAGCAGGTGCCCGTACCCGTATACAAACCGGTTCCCGTATACAAACCTGTACCAGTACCTGTCACCTTAACCAAGGGAATCGGGGGATACGGGGTTGGAGGGTTCCCCGGTTCATTTGGAGGATTTGGAGGATTTGGTGGATTTGGTGGAGGCGATGCGATAAGCTGTAAGTTTTACCGGAGTGGGGGTTAGTTGTGGTGTTCTTTTGTCGTGTGACCAAAGCAGCCTGTTTTGACAAAGCTATCGGCTATTCATGATTGTTGATCGGTCCCCTATGAATCACTTTAGCTAAAGTGGTACATACAGACGTGTCGACAACCAGACTACCTCAATAGGTACCTGACATTAATGCACATATCCAAAATATTGCCGAAATGAAACTATTTTGGAAATCTGCAAATATCTGATAGAGAAAGAAAAGCAATAGTTTCATTTGGGACACGCAAAGTGCCGTATTGAAAAATATCCTTGATGTTGCGATTTGACAGTTCGCTACCATGCACACGGTATCTCAAAGTGTAAGTGAACTGTGTTTCATAGACTGTCTCTGCAACTATATATCATATTCAAACTGAAATCGTCATAACCTAATCGTCATCAAAGTATCATAACATTATTTACGCAGCCTTTGAAAAGGAGCTATTGGTAAATAATAATAAAGCTGAATTTTCCATCTAAAGTGTGGAAAACCTTGAAATGTTCATTAAAGGGCCACTAACATTGCATGAACCACTTCTTTTATATATGAGTACCAGATCAATCAGTCAATTAATCTATCAACGAATCAATCAACGAATCAGTCAATCAGAAAGAAGAAATATTTTAGCTACAATAATCAGTGTTTTATATATATATATATATA
>JAECUM010040420.1:0-21360 GCA_016617855.1 Megalonaias nervosa | reverse complement strand
GTATCCATGGCAAAAGTGAGTAATACTGAAGTTTTTGTGTTTGCTATTTTATACTTGGGTTGATAAATTTTTTGTGGCAGCTGAGCGGATCAAGTCATCCTTTGAATATAGCTTTGAATGCCAAATGATTGGCTATTTTGCAAAGGTCTTTAAATCATATAGGTAACAAACCATGCATGCTTTATATAAGTTGCATGGAGTGAACGCTTTCCAGACTAAATCCACATGATCAGGTGAAATGCTTACTGAAATATAATTTTCACACTTTTATGTCAGTATTTGTTGAAAATATTATATAAATTGTATAATGTTGTGGAAAAATGATATTTCCAGTTGGGGAAGATTTCATGTATTGTTCATGAATTATCCATTTATTTTGTTTACTGATTGATAGAAAATATTTGATTCGTCTATTACATATCTAGTATCCAAATCAAAAGAATTTTTCACCATGTCATGGATGCTATTGATTTATAGAGACGTGAAATTACATTCTTAATGAATGCAATTGCTTGTAGACAGATCATAGCACAGTAGTGTAAATGTGATAACCAATAATCCCACGACTAAGTACGTTGCCAAGTATCGATAAAGCTGAAGACATCAAAGTGGACACAAATATTAAGAACGAAACATCAAGTCAGATGAAGTGAATTCAATGTTGAACTGAAATTCATGAATCATGAAGAAAATTGCACCTTAAAGAAATACACCGATTAGTTCAAAACACGAAAATAAGGTTTCTTCAAAGGGACTAAAAGCCACATCTAAATTTAATACCAGTTATGGAGGTTTCGTATTGTACCAATAACATCTATCCGTTTTATACTTCTGAATCAGCTGTTGACTACAAAGCTTAACCCGCCCTGAGGAAATGTATATTCAGGAGTACTGTACCTTAAAGGTGAACTGAGCTGTGCAAAATTGTTCTATTTCGTACTAACAAATAGTCCCGACGAAGGAACACAAATCAGATGACTTGTGTACTACATCATGCAACTGACTAAATCGCATCCAAAATGTACGTGCTGTCGCGGATGTATCAAAAATGTTTTATCTTGTGTGATAAATTGATCTTTTCAAACCAGCGGCGTTCTCGGACGATAAAGCTATCCAATTTAGTGAAAAGGAATAAGGCAAAGAAATCACATCTACCAAAACTGGATGGTCCGTATCCAAAAGGGTGTTTCAAGTGTTTTAAGTATTATTTTCATCCTTGAATTCATATGAAGATGAATTTTGGTTCCTTCTTTCGTAGCATTCCAGTAAGATTAATTTCCACTATAGCATGATGAAATATTTATATTTGGTTCTGTCATCACCACCTGACCATACCTGCTGAGAAATGAAATAACTGGGGTTGTTTGTTTGGGGGGAGAGCGGGGTTGGAGGGGGGGGGCGGACTCCAGGCCACAACATCTTTCCGCCATGCGCCTCAAATGATACTAAGATGAAGTAAAATTTCACTGTTACGGTCATGTACTAATTAAATCTGTTTCACTGCGGTTTTGCTCATTGTTTTTGGGCAATAACATTTGTATTTGTCCGATAGAAAAGTGCCCATAAAGTTTGTTTGGCCAAAAATATATTTTCAGTGTTACGTATATGTAATTTAATTATTTTTGTGTTAGTTTTAAATTTTTTATTTTATTTTTATTTCATTACATGTTATTGTAATGATAACTTTATTCACTGGAATTATCATTTTTCCAGAAAATTCAGTTCAGTTCTTTTTAGCCTGATTTAAAACGCAGTAGTGTTGCTACATTGTATTTTTAGTTGACCAAGTTCCTGATCTTGATTCAGAATTGGTAAACACAGAGTGAAAATCATTGGTCATAATCAAGGTCATACTTGGCCTAGCTAAGACTATACGGAGTACGTGATAATTGACTTGTAGGGTTTTTTTGCGTCGCTCGGACTAAGTGATCACGTGACCCCATCACGTGGGTCTGAATTACGTTTTAGCTGAGGCTAAAACTGAACTTTTATAGTGAAATAGTCAGTCGTAAATTTATACCTTCGGAGCTCAGAGGTATTTTGTGTTGTGATCAGTTTGAGTTAAGTTTTTCTAGTTTTCGGAATTAGTAATTAATTTCTCTGGAAAACATACAAGTGCTCTTCTTCATCAAAATTCTTGGACAAAGACATTTATTGGAAATTATTTGGAATTCTAAAGCCGGAATTGGTGATTCAACAAGTAACTATTGACACAACAACACAGGACAGGTTATAGAGGACGTCATCGCCTTCCATCTTGGAACTTCATCGGGATTCCAAGTTTGATTCATTTAGAACCTTTTAGTGATAGGACTTATATTATTCATTCTAGGATTAAATTTTGGATTAGATTCACAAACCGTAAGTCCTTTTTCCTATTTTTACCTTGTTTTCTAGGGAAATAATTATTTTGTTAAATTTTACAAAGCTTGTTGCATTCACTCTTTTCTTTGTTACTTTTGTACGAGCCTAAACAGGTAACACCAGAAAGTTGCATTTTATATAATAGACTGTCAACATATCTATGTTACTGATATGACACCATTTTTGCACATTTTGACACTTTTGCAGAAAAACTAAGCCCGCAACCACTTCCACTAAGAACAGTGTTTTGAATAAATGTATAAATTACTCATAGTTCATCTTCAAACTTGTTCGCGTACCTTGATTCATTCATTTTATAGTATACCTATAGTAACTCGTTTTAGTTTGCGACATACGACAGAGTTCCTTTTGGCAACAGCAATTAAATACACGATTCACAATTTGTAAGCATTCAGATCAGAAGCAAACTTTTCTCAAATAAATCTTTATTCCTCCGATAAGGCAACACTCATTCGATATCGTCGAGGAACACGAAACAGCAAGTGATAGGACGTAAAGTCTCGTGCTTTCTATGTCATGCTCTCACGTGCAAACTTATCAAGAATAATAAAACCCACCTTGTATTCATTTATTCCGCATAGCGTTAGTGTTGGACATAGTTTACGGAATGAGTTTTGAAGCGAAAATTTCAGAATGTGCAAAATTGTTATTGATTAGCTAAGACTTGATAAGTTTACGTCCTTTAAAGAAAGAACCTGTTTCGGAAGTTGGCGGTAGTCGTTTTCAACAAACTTCGTGGCAGGAACTTTTTTTTTATCAGATATGAATCACAGGTATTCGTTGAAAATCATTTGCAAAAGCAAAGTCGTTAACTGTTTTACATGATGATTTTTTTATATTTCATCATATTTATGCGAAAATAGCTATCTGAAGCTGGATAGAATAAATGAAGAATGACTCTAAGAGTACTACTGTCGAAAATCAGACTGACTAACCATGCGCCCTACCCTAATTTATTTATTTTCCTCCAACATTTCTGCATCTTCGCTAGCCAAGGTTCCGATGTGTTAACCCCATCAACACCATGGCAGATCATTTAGATATTTCGGTGCTTCGGGTCTGTGAATTTCATTCGATGTGGCGGCAAGCCACCACATCCAAACAAAATCAAGCTGTTAAATTTGAATACTGTTCCTACAAGATCAAGACAAGGGCAGCACACAGCTGAAATGAGCTCATAAATAAGCAGTTTTCCACTGCCAGTCCGTGTTTGTACAAATACATCCTTCCCTTCAAATACACCTGTAATAGCTTCTCTCTAGTATATAGTCATCCTTTCGATGTTAAACTTACAAAGTATCATTTTAAAGTCAATTGCACCACTGTTACACGCAATTGGTTAGTTGGCATTACATACTATGGGAAATAACTCATGAAATCCAATAGATGTCGCTATGACAAAGCTCTGAAATATCTGAACGATCTGCCAAGGTGTTGATAAAGTTAATACATCGTAACCTTGACCAGCGAAGATGACATTTCTGATGTATCAAGAACACTCTTTCGATTGTGAAAGCCACATGGAAATCAGGTCCTGCAATACTGGAGAGAAAAACCTGTAAATCTAAGAAATATTTTTGGAGGGAAGATTTTTCAAAGTTCTATTTAATTTTCAAAACACATTGCGGACTACAGACGAGCGTTGAGCTTATTAAGGAAATGCCTGTTTTCCACGCTGATACTAATAAACAGGGTAGTTTCCGCCACAGCCTGAGAAGGCATGCCATTTCACGGCATTTCGGATACAACTTGCACCCTCCATTCCTGTTGTGAACCCAACAGTACTCACCACCATTATTATTCGTATTTGCCCTGCAGTTAGGCCTGTCTGTAGAGGAGACAACAGATTGCAGAGGACATTGGTCTATAGAAAACGTGGTTCTTTATAGTCCGTAGCGTAATTTAAGACATACAACTCATCGTCTATATTACCCTAAGACGAGGTGGGAGTTCGAGTCTCTTAATGATTCTAATAACACTGAAGGCTAAAACTGTGAAGTTTGTTGAAGCAAACTTTATGTCCCTAAGATACTTAAATATCTCCGTGTTTTTAGTGAATGCTTTCCAAGCATAACGTTCATAAATATAACAAAGGTCTGAGCATACATGGAGCTAAGAGGCTTAGTTACATTGTCTAATTTTAAATGTCTCCTCTTTCGTATTGGTTCCACTGAAGAACCACCTAGAAGTGTGCATATTTCCTTTGGCAATTTCATTGGCAGGTCTAAATCGATAAATTCTCCCTCCATTTATTTTTTAATTTCAGAGGAATGTGGTATGCAAGTGGACAACAATGACTTGGAATTGGTTTGGGGGATTTTTCTAGGGACGAAAGGCATCGATTCTTGCATTCTTTGAAATTCTGTATTAGCATTATAATGTTAGGGATTAACCGACATCCCACTTTCTGTCGGCCTGTTTTAGATGTTCTTTCACCGTTGAAACAGATGCTGAATTCTGTGCTGTTGCCAGTGGTGATTGGTCCACATTTGCTCTGTGTGTTCAGATTTTGCCTTTTTGCTCTGTCAGGCGGACAGAAGGTGAATGGTTCACTTCGATCTCAAACTTTTTGCTTCGTCTCGATTTTAGTAAGCGGCAAAATTTAATATTGCATTACTATTACAACATGGAACCAGTTTAAGGTGTGTTATGCAGAAGATTCCGACTTTTAAAAGTATAAAACACAAATGCCTATTAAATACAAAAACTTTTTATTCTTAAGTATGCACTAGTGTGTATAGTTTCAAATTACAGCTCATGTACAACGTTGTAAAATATATAATTTTACTGTTATGTACCTTCACCCAATTTACCAGTCGCAGGTATTTTCATTTTAACTTAATGACCGTTTCCTATTTATAAGGAAACTTATTTCCACATTAAAATCGTCCAATCCTTTTACATGCTATTCTAACAAGGAAGATGACGCTGTCTGAAACTATCTCACCGAGATGCTTTCAAAAAGCCCAATTCAATCAGGATTCCAATCAGAACATCTTCGTCTCTTTCCGACATATTCGACTCTCTGAATCGGAAATAATCACAGTGATAGTTTCCAAATTGGTAAGTTTTTGGCGGACGAATATCCGATTAAATTTGCTAAGAATATATCATCATAAAAATATAGGCTTTGAAAATAACATTCGACAACGTTTGACCATCAATTCAATACATGTGCTGTAAATATGTAATATTATTCCTACAATTTTGAATGGAGAAATTTAAGCATTCATTCAGTTCGATAGCCGCAAACAATTGCTTACGTTGCTATTAGTGAAGTCAAGTTATCGATTCGTTGTGGCGTCAATAAGGTTATTGTCACGTAATAACAAACATCTGCTTGAGGGCAATTCAAAATGGCCATTATTTACAACCGATGTCTATTTTCCAGTTTACGATGTTAAAGGTCGATAGCATTTCCGATTGTCAGGATTCTTGCAAACGAGACCATCAGAACACGCGATGGTATTCCTCCAATGATCAGGAATCTGTCTCAGAAATACATCAGTAGCCATCACTGAATATGGATGAACTTTATTTACCAATGGCATCATGTTGCATGTGATACACTACAACACCGTTCATCATGGCCATCCTAATGAGATGACTTATTCTTTTCCGACCAATCCCAAGTTTGTTTTTTTCAGCATAAGCCTACTACAAATCCTTCTTTTACTGAACGTATGCAAATAGTTCCATAAAGTTGTCTTAATGCTTTGGCATGGTTCTTTTTTGCCTTGAATATCTTAGCCTGTGACTGAATCCTCCGCCATTTTCCCGCGTTTTTATTTGATTCATTAAATCGATGAATTTCCGAGCTAGATTTTGAAACTAAAGCTACTAGGTGTGCTGACTAGTCAACAAGAATAACTTAGTTATCTCCTTTCAAACAGAATCTCAGCTGCTGAGCCTTGAAAATCTGGAAACTGGTAGGTTGTTTGGAGTTTACGATATTAGAAAGTACCTACATTATTACCGACAAAAATCTGTAATGACAGAATCGACTGTCGCACATTAAACCTAATGTGAATAGCTACCTAATTACCGAAACAAAGCCCAAGTAACAAAATCGGGGATGGAAAAAGATTCTGTTACGCAATGACAAATAGTATCGTGGAATGAATTTAAGGTTGAGCTACTAAGTCGATATAAAGTACAAAGAAAACATCTACAACAGATTTAAGAAACACACATTGACAAAATCCAATCAAATTCTTTCAATGCTTGGATTTGTGTATAGGCCGAGAACCCATTAGTCGTGTCTGCTTGCAGTAGGTTCTAAAATTACTTAGCGGTCTACGTAATTTACCGTATTTTATGTACACGGTGGAGGGGACATATTGTGTATAAGACATTTAGTTATACTTACTTCGTTTATTTCTTCCTGATTTATTTTCTTCTTTGAAACCTGAGACCTTTCGGTAAAGGTCTCAAATGATGTTATGGTCGACTATGCACCCGACAAACTGGGATGTCCTTGCTTTTGAAAGAGTACACGTTTTTTAAGGTGACACTCTGCATATTGGTAAATATATAAATTTATAAATTAATTATTAAATAAATGACTTTCTCTTGTCCAAAATAAAAATTATTTTAATATTAAAAATCGCTTGGACTCTAAAGATACAAGTGATACACTTTGTTTGAAAAGTGTATTACTTTTTGCATCAGTAAAATATACATGATAAAAAGTTTTGAAAAATTATTTTTAGTAAATGATTTATTTCAAATTTGTTTCCATGACAACACTTGTGTAAGAATAAATAACTGAATAAATGAATAATGTATTAATTAAAATCTGAATGAAATATCCTATTATCATTATAAATGAAAGAAAAAAGCAAAAGTTCATTTATATCGGAGGGCTATGGTATCGTGGGTCTTAATGTTTGCGATCGGCGAATAATTAAATAAAAAATATTGACCTTCAAGATATTTGTTGTTTTGTTGTTGTTGTTTATTTTAATTTTTTCTTGCTCTTGTTAAATTGCACTTCATTTCCAGTTTAAATCAGGTGACTGCGGTAAACGATCGATAAAGAGACGCCATGTATGTTCCAGGTTATGCAAGGGGAGTTACCTTGACATCGTGATAATATTAAAAAAAATATCTGTACGATGGCATATACTTGTCCTACCGTTGGGAACTTGATGTATATGTTGCACAAAGTGTAAATCACCTTGAAGAAAGGATGATGCCTCCATGGCCTTTATTTTGCCACATGTCTACTCCAACATCAGAAGCTTAGAGAATTAAAGAAATGATTCTGTAACCACTTGTGACGGAGGAGTAGCGCCTGGATTGTCAGTGAGAACGGACCACCAGCATGAACATGAAAATAAGTGTCGACCACAGACTGTATAAACAACCCCCGGTGTTTCAATGAAAAGTAATAAATTGTGTACAACAAAGATTTAAAGTCAACACCTGTGAATTGCTAAAGCCACAAGAAAACAACAACCGTCCAAAATTCACATTTTGACTCATATTTGCTACCGTAGATTAGATCTCCTGGTTCTGGACAAATACGATTGTCACGTGCCTCCTACGGTATTATTTCTAATACCGGAGAAGGTGGACAATTAAAATTTAAATAGCTCCGAGCCCCCAGTCAGCAATGCCGACAGTCTAGGTGTATAAATAATTCAAGGTGAAAGGTATAACAATTTAATACAATATAACAAACGTATTCAATAATTTCATCGACAAATTTCTCAATCACCATTTCTTTCGAACAAATACAACCAATGACCTATTTACAGTTGCCAGTTACTATGTCATCATATGAAATTAAAAGTCTTAAGTGAGAGTGTTTCTTTCCAGTGTTGTCTCTGTTACTCATCTGTCAATCACTGTCCGCTTCTTGTTTCTCTTTGGTACTTTTGGTACCCTTGACTATGTGCTCTCCTGGCACTTCCGGATCCGTCCTTCCGACACTTACGGTACTCTCTATCACGTGCTCCTTCCGGCACTGTGCCTCCACACAAACTGCTGACGTAACAATAAACGCTTACCACGTACTCTCAACGTCTCTTCCCTTGTCTCCGATCCTTGGGCGTCGAACTCTAAAATCTTGTTGCATATTAATAATTCACGATAAGCCTGATCGATAACGGTTGTTACGTCCCTTGACTTATTAATTCCCCTAATTTACCCATGATGCAACGCTCTTCCGGCGAGTAAATCTATATCTCCATATGTTCCATTTGGCATTATTTTATATTTTTAAAAGGATATAATTTGACTAATTATATATAATTAAGCATTACAATAGCTTACTAGGCCAGTTAATAACTGTTTACCATTTTGATAGTTTGTATACTTAGTTTGCATGATGTAATTGAAAATATTATTTATAAATATAATACAGCGTTTGATATAAGAAAAAACGAGATTCAATACATAACAAAAAGTTATATCGGGAGTGGTATGTCCAGCTAATGAAAGTCCTATTTGATCAATACTGAAACGTGAACTACACACTTGATCTAAATTTTCAAAGTTATAAATTTCTGTGAATAACAATGAAATCAATGTTTATGCGATTATAGATATTCTTGACACTACGGCCGCTAGACTAAGATGTATTTATTGAAGAAGAAAAATATATGTTGCACCATGAAGTTGATAATAATTTTTATAACGGCTTTCTGACCAAAGGTCACATGACTTAATACAATCAGTATGTATTAAATATTGAGAAGCATTCAGCATTTAGAAGACACGATTATGACGGGTAGATATAAGCTTGTACTACTGATTTTATGGACATTAAATTCTATCCTGCGTTAAATTTATAGTGTCACATAACAAAAATTCGACAAACAACCAAGAAATCATTACAACCAATAAATTTTAAAAACAAGAGAGGAATCTCAATAATACTTCCCTAGTATGTAATATTATGGATATAGTTAAACAGATTTGATACGAACTGTCAAGTACTATATTTCAGGAATCCAACTACATTAATAAAGAGTAATGCTATAGAAACAGCTGATAATGTTTAAAAATTCAAACTTACCGGCAGGGTTGACAAAGTTTTCATAAACAAACTCTCTGGCTAATAGAGAAAAAAAGTTAATTAAACAGTCTCAAAAGTTATCAACGATTCCAACAAGATTCGCTACTACCAAACGTATTTAGGGAAAAAAAAGCTATTCGTGTTATTTCTGAAAACGAACAGGAGGAGTCTTTGAAATATGATCATATATACGAGACATGAATATCATCACGTAGAGAGGTGGAAATTGCTTTGTTTGACAAAAGAAGCAGATATAATAAACGGTGTTTCATCCATGAGAGTTTTACTGAATGAGATTAGAGCAGAAAAAAAATTAACAAATTATATAAAGTTGACAGGCAATGGGATTACTGTCGACGGCGTTGCAGCTGTCAGTCTGTTGGTTTATTTGACACCAGAGTTACTAAACTATTTAATCTTAGTGACAGAATAGCATGTTTAAGCTTGAGACCAGTATTTCCGCGATACGAAATTAGAACAAAGTACAAACGTTTTACCAAAAATAGAATTATTAAATATTACGGAAGACACTATTAAAAGTGAAAGAGTTCAAGTTAAAATTAATGTCTTTCTTAGCAACCACAATACCATCATAAAAGTGTACCTCCATGAGGTGAGAAAACATATAGTGCCAATCAAGATAATTTAAATAAAACAACATTTATTAATCCTTGTTAGAAGTTATGTCAACACTTAAGTAAGGATGGTCTGTATGCTATTATAATAACTGATGATAAAAAATAAAAAAATCTGATGTTAATTGATCCAATTGTATGGTATTTTACGAAATACTTTTATACATTCACCGTTAATTATATGTAGTAAAAATATTTATGGATAACACGAATGCTACGGGCAAGGCGGGTGTGGTGAGTAATAATACAGAAAATATAAACAGTTACCAACTATTTTTATCTGACTCAAATGCTCAGCCACCATGTTTGTCTGATAGAAAACAAAAGTCTAACTATCTAGAGATAAAAGATTTATTTAACTTAAAAGAGTGTGTTATAACTACTGTTGTCTCTTCTTATTCGATTTTGGCACGCTAGTTGACGCATCCATAACGGGAGTATTGCTCGCCGGAAATAGGGATTGTAAATTCATGCACACGGTTTCTGATTTCAATGTACCAAAGAGCTCTTCAAGGGAGCCTATTGTCAGGGGCGGTAACAACCCTTATCGAACAGGCCTATACGCCACGTTACGATATGTTGATAATTCAGCTACACGTGGAAGATTCCATTTTTAATAATTAAATGTACATAATAATGTATCAATCTTACAACACCTAGTTATGAAAGTAAGACAAATTCGGGCGAAGATATGTTACCTCAAGAAGCCTTTGTTGGCAAATCCAAACCTAGAATTTCACTATAATTCCTTCCCGCCTTTTAATGAGCGCACAGTTTAGGCTACTCGGAGCACAGTCTGCCTCAACTTCTCTATGATGCACAACTGAAAAATCAATTTGGTCCGAACATAAGCAGTTGCTTATTGAGACTCTGCCCTAGATTGGAATCTCTCAGTTTTGATTGGATACGGTCTGGTCTCTTTGAAACTGCCTTGGGGTAATTTATCACTAACTTGTTGTTCTCGGGTTTCCGTTTACCAAAGCCCGGAATTGCTTTCAAGCCGGTCGTGATATCACTGACTTATTGCAAAACAAACACCGGAGTCTCCACCTGGTCTGCCTGGTGGTAGAATTCCCTTTTAATTTACCTCGGACGGTTCGTTGCATAATGGTTAAACAACAGACAGGCAGTTTCTTTGTGTCCAGAAGCGGGTCTATAGTCGTAATCTTACATAATACGTATTGACATTATCCCAGGTGCTCTTAACTACGAATTAACTGTAAGAAGATATGTGTATACGTGAAGCATGAAGCATCATCAAATTTTTCCAACAACTTGACAACGGTAATAATGTGATATGTTTCTTGCATAACATCATTGGAGATTATCAGAAGACAAACTGGTTAACCGATGTATTACAGCGATATATATATTAGGAAGATATTGATTTCATTGGGAATATCGGGTACGATCATGTTTGGAAAAAGTGATATTCATGGGTACATTTTTAATATAGTGTACTCGCCAGCAATCCCGACATTTTCTCGAAATCAACTGGTGATGCAGAACTAGTAACTTATGGTCATGTAGTGTATATCATGTAGTGTATATAAGATAAGTACACGATAGGTGGCGCTATGCAGAAAATTGCCAAAGAATCCAAATACCACGATACCATAGAACCATGATATCATAGGAACCTACCACGTATTTTTGCCTATCGGACAGCTAAAATTTGATGTTGCTAATATTAAAAAAGATTAGTTAAAATTTATTGAAGCTAAAATATTTTTATATTATTCCCGATATTTATTTTTATCATAATGATTGCCATTATAGATCATAACACTGGAAGAGGTGGCGCAACAGATATTGGCTGTATTTGTAAAAACATATGGAAATATTTAGATTTTCATCGTTATAAACTTACTCGGTATAGTCAGTTATTTTATGTTAAATACATTTTCAGACTGAGTGAATATGAGACGAATTCCCCCGGAGATATGTTTATTTTATTAACACGGGAGTCGCCTGATTGGACAACGGAACTAAAATTGTAAGGCCATAGACCTATCTTTTTTTCCCAACAAATGCTTACATCATTAATAGTTTCACGCAGGACACAATTGGAAAATGATTAAAACATTATAAGAAACCAAAAGAAGGGCTTAATATGGTCAAAAATGGTGAACTGATTTTCATGTATGTATGTCTGTTTTGTTTTGTGTGATGTTTTACCGCACAGCAACAAAAGTAGGTTATTTAGTGCAGAGACACGTGGATCTTGTATGTCTTTACCTTAAATGTACTTTCTGAAGCCTTTTCTCTGACAACACATATTACATTCGCAGCAACATTTAGTACAAAAAGTACATTCCTGCATGTCTGTACTTTAAATGGACTTTACGTATTAAATATTGACACGTGTGGAATATGTATATTGCAAGAACAATTACGATGAACTATGACACTGGTCAAACCTGCTAAATATGTATATTTCAGGAACAATTACGATGAAAGATGACACTGGTCAAACCTGCTAAATATGTATATTGCAAGAACAATTACGATGAAATATGACACTGGTCAAACCTGCTAAATATTCTTATATCGTAGCGTCTAGATACTTAAATTTTTCCGAATTCCAAATATAAAAGAAATGTCCTTTTTTGGAGAAGGAGAGAAAGCGGGGATGGGATTTTAGAGACAGGGTTCTTGGAGAGAGAGAGAGAGAGAGAGAGAGAGAGAGAGAGAGAGAGAGAGAGAGAGAGAGAGTACTTTACAACTTTGTTGTCTTAAGCATTGATGACTCTGGCACTAGCCATTATTTTGTATGATATTCTCAGTCCCTGCGTAAAGAATTCTCTTGCCTGCAGCCTCAGTAAACTAGAAACAATACAGATTCAGAACAAACACATTTGGTCCTTCTGAACATCGTGTTATTGTGTTTTCAAAATATCTACCGTATCGAACAATGTGTGTGTGTGTGTGTGTGTGTGTGTGTGTGTGTGTGTGTGTGTGCGTGCGTGTGTGAAAATCAGTATCTGTTGTGGAATTTTTGTACAGTGTTAATCTGATGAAAAGGGGTGAGCAGAGGATGCATGGGGTCATTTTCCCTAGGGAAAAATCTCTGTAGTCCCTTGAAAGGGAGAAATAATAGCACTAGAATCGATTTTCATGAAGGGAAAAATGTACACTAGAGACAAGGCTTAAAGCAGGCATCGGCAACGTTTCAGAACTGCTGTGCCAGGTCCGCTCAGTTGTAGAGTGCTGCGTGCCAAGTCATATTGATCCTTTAATTTAATTATTGTTGTCAGTACATACAATACAGAACTCCAACTCGTTCCGCGTGCCTTTGCAGTCTGGTGTATCACAGTTGTACGCGTGCCATAAATTGATTCTTGAAAAGTAAAGTCTGCCGATTTTCATCTGCAATGGCTAGCACGAAACAAACCGCCCTAAAGTCCACAGGATTCTAACACAGGACTGGAATTATAAGTTTGCGAAAATGCGTGCGAATATCTAGTGACTGGAAAAATATATATAAATATATAAATATATAAATATATAAATTACCCAGAACTTCTAAACAAGGAGAACTGTGTTCACGTGTTGCACGGAAAAAACAAGAATGACACCAAACAGAGAACTGTCGGAACTGGAGAAGTATTTCGATACGAAAAGGATTGAGACAAGTGAGGGTTAATTTCTAAAATGTTCTTATAAGAAAGGAATACAAGAAATTGACGTGAAGGAGATATCCGTAGAAAAGAGACCCACTATGACAATGGTAATGTTTGCTCTGGAAATAAGAAATAAAGATTTCACCAAACTTGCGGAGGCTTTGAACAGGAAAGGAGACAATGGATATATCTTAAGACCAGTAGCAAATTCACCGATAATACCATACGGAAAGATGGTAATAGGCGGGCACACTGTCAATATTAAGGAACCAGCTCCTTTCTTGCCAAAGATAAAAAGGAACATCAGAATTACACATAATAGATATACCCCTAAAAATCCCACTAGAAGCTACAGTGAAGCGATTTGAAAAGAAGTTTCAAAATAAGGTTAAGAAGGCAAGAATAGACACCCACCCTGGATTTCCAATAAAAAATGGAGTGAGAATCTTAGAAATTGAAAAAGAAAAAATCAAGACAATGAAGAAAGTCTTTTTCTTACACGGATTCCTCGTAAAAACGTGGTATAAAGGCTACATTTACCACAGGCAGTGCAAGAAATGTTGGAAAGTGGGACATTCGCCAAAAAAATGCCCGACACCGACAATACAAGATCATAGAGAAAGAAGAAAAGGGACAACCCACATCAGTGAATTAACCATCTACCTTAAACAGACAACTAAACAACAGTCACAAGTAGAAAAAGTCCAGAACAAACAGCAAGAAAAGTAACCCAACTTTAAACAATACAATACAGAAAAAGGAAAACAGCAGCAGAAGCAAATAAAAGAAAAGCAACTCGGATAAGTAGAACATTAATCAAATGAGAAGCAAGAACAAAGAAAACAACATAGCTAGAAATAGGAAACAAGAGCCAAAAACAACAGCAGCAACAAATTCAGCAACACAAGAGTGAAGACCCACCATAACAGGTGAAGACAACAACAATAACAACTGACAAAACCGCAAAAAGCAGATATGAAAAACAACACAAGCAATAACTTCAACAAATATAAAACAAAACATCCAGCAAGCCTTTATGTCATGGACTACAGGAAAGAAAAAGGAGCAAAGAAGAGTGAAGAAGAAAGCAATAAGGAAACTAAATCAGAAAACCAAATAAAAGAAGAACAAACAAAAACGTAATCTGAAGATTCCACTGAAAAGAAACGGAAAAAGACTATTACAAGCTCACCTTTGATGAAGTAATGGAAGAGACACAGTATGAATACGAAGATGTGCTTAAATCATAAAACCTGACAGATCCTGAATGACAAAAAAAATCAAAAAAAATCAAAAGGATCTCGAAGGACAAACTTGATTCAAAAATTAAAATCAAATTAATATAGTAACTCTTACAAATATGCAAAGAACTCATACAAGAAAATAATAATAACTCTCATATCAATACTTTCTATCACAAAAACACTTTAATTAAAATAATTAGAATTTCTTAAGAAAATATAGCATACACTAACATATAATGAAACGCCTTAGGGTAACATTACAGTTAGGGAGGGTGGCCTCCTTTAAGTGGTCTGAAAAGATAAAAAATGGGAGATTCCCCCCCCCCAAACAAAAAAAAAAAAATTGCCGACACCTGGCTCAAAGACAGTTTTCCGCTGAAGTGGAAAAACTACTATAAGAACACTGAATCAGAATGGTATTTGGGAGATGTGAAGCAATTGTTACAAACTGATATTTCCATTTTTGTATGCTCTGCTCCGCTCGCTCTATTATTACACAAAAACTACTTGTTTTTTGTTGAGGGAACCAATAACTCTCGTTATTTTATGCTGCGATAAATTGACGAAGCAAACGATCATATACATTTATTTTGAAATTGATTGAAAATATGTATGGGAAAAGAAAAAATCTTAAACGGCTTTTTAATTTTTTAATATCGACATATTTTTCTCACTGTTTTGTTTTGTACACTTAATTAAACTCCTGTGATGTCGCTTTTGTTGGCTAATACTTTTGACTAGTTTGCCTCTTCAACAATGTTTTTATCAAATTTGTAACAAGAACAAAAGTTTAGTACAAAAATGGGGAAAAGCGAATAAAAAGATAATTGAAAAAATTTAATTTACCTATGTAACAATGACCGTACTCAGTATATTACACAAATCAGTAGATATCATCCATACGCAAAACTGAGTAAACTGTAGTTGTTTCCTTTGGTAATAATATCTTGAGCATTGCATGTATTGTGGGAATGGTTTTAAAAACATGCAGGCATAGAATAAAGCACAAGAATGATTGTCTAAGGAACATTTTGTTTTGGTAGGAAACCATGAACAATTAAATAATATGTCGTACAATCCACTATAGCGTATAGCGATAAGTACAAGCAATTTAAGAATCTCTTCAAACAACATACAATTTTAGACGAGGGACTAATCTCGAAACCTAATGTTTTTTGAAACAATTATCTACTAACAATTAAACCTGCGTCTAACGATCTGTCATAATGCTCTTTATCAAGTTTTTGCACTCAGACAGTTTGCTGCGAAATTTATTTAAGCACATAATCGTGTAAGTGAAATAACCATATGTCAAGAATGTGATAGCTTGTATGATATTCAGTTGTATTGTATTCTGGAAGGTTCTTTACTTTCTTATTTTGCAGCTGAACTTTGTACATTTAGTTGCTTTGACCATACCTCTATCTTTAAATGATACAACCGACTCAACAAGCACGAAACCATTTGATATGACTTATTTCAAACGTGTTTATTTTTTATCTTCTGTTGGGTTTCTTTTGCATCCTCCTCCATTTGTTCGAGATCCTCTTCCATTTTTTTTCTTCCACGATCTGCTGTAAAATCATTCATGTTTTCAAACTTTCTTCTATTGCTTACAAATATCATAAATAAAAAAATAAAACATGTTTAATTTTCTCCCTGTACATTCAATTCGTTTGATAGTAAATGAAGTGTTTAGTTTGTTGTTATTTCTCTGTTCGATTTAAGAAGGTTTCTTAGACAATTTTTTTTTCTGTCCAATTTAACAAGGTTTCTTGAACAATGTTTAACTTCAATTCAATCTCTTCTGTATTCTCTTTTCTGTCTATCCCTTGTATATTTAAGTTGGCAGTTTTATTCCACATCTGAGTAGATTAAATTCAATGATTTCGTTATGATGGTTGTGTTGACATGTAGTGAAAATTTCTGTATTTCCCGTGTTCAATAAATACCCTAAGGGCGCTCTTTAGACATACCATCTATTTTGGTAGGGAAAAAGGAAGCATCTAAAAGTTACTAATAGTCGCGTTCAGTACCTTTTGCTAGAATTAGACAGTCACTATTAGTTACTTTTAGTTGAATTAACAGTTATTACGTACTTCTGAAACCGGGACTGGTATAAGGTGGAATTGTACGTATTTTGCAAAAAGAACAATATAGAGAATGTTGATATACCTCTGAGTTAATTGCATGTACTGTCACTGAAATTTCTTGGATATGTGATGTTAAGGAAAACTAACACGCTGCCTCAAGCAGACATCTGATCGTAATGGCTTCTCCCATGTGCTGAGAAATGAATTTGAAATGGTCCAAATTACATCAACTTTAGCAGTTATTAAAATAGGGAAAATGAATTTGGAGAATAGTAATTTCTGAAAGTGCAATACATGAAATATAAAATATATATATTAAAAAAATAAGGAAACACTTATCGGCTAGATTTGTGTCCAGTTTAGCTTTGAAGTTCAGGAAGTGAAAAATAACCAAGTGGAGCTAGAAGACTTTTGAGAGGCGTACATCTAAATAAAGGCCAAGCTGACTGTTCACATTACACCCAATAATCAAAACATACATCAACATAAAGAGAATAAAAAGCTATGTAAACACATACCTAACATATAAAAGGTTCTTTATCGAAAACCAGGATAACCAGTGAGGAAAACCTGGGAATTTTGTTGTCGCTAAACATTTAACCCTATAAAAATTTGAAGCTGTAGGTCAGACCCTTGGTTGCTGTTACTAAGCTCCTAAGGAATGAAATAGGAAAGAAATTTTGGTAAATTAATGGCAGTGGAGAGACGGCTGATAGCTATATCTTTCAGGTATAAACCACACTGCTGAATCATAAAATAGCTCGTGCCATGAAAATATATTTTCATGTCGATTTCAGAAAAGACAAGATGGATGGATGAAATGTGCAAAATGCGCAGTTAAGCAAAATGTTGAATGGGAAAGGAAAATCAGTATGCCAAAAGAAGAAAGAATATTTAGTATAAATTTGCATGAAAATTAAAATATATTAATGAGAGTTCATTGACAAAGAGGGCACAGTAAGTTTTTAACCGAAAATTTTGTTAAACAGTTTGTGAATAATAATGTTAAAAGTTTGATGACTTCTAACGCCAGTAGATACAAAAATGCTCGCTGTATAAATCAGAATATTTTTCACATAAATTTTCGTAGATGAATCATAAAGCTTAAAATTTGACGGGTTCTAACGTGATTGGACTGAAAACAAATATTTGCTATTTAAATCAGAGTATATTTACAGAATTTTTTGCAGATGGATTATAAGGTTGAAAGTTTAATGAGATCGAAATCGAATAGAAATCAAATTTCTGTGAGTTCAAACGCAGATGAAAAATGTCATAGACGCAGGATACAGTGGCAAACACGGTAAATGCAAGAAGAATTCCAACGTCATCGATGAACTAGAAAAACAATAACTATATAAAAATTCAATCTTATCAAATATTATATCAACAGATTTAGGATGAAGCTGAAAGTCAAAGAATAGATCCTCTAAGATCATTATATCGAAGCAAGGTCGAAAACTGTTAGATGTAAGGTGAAAAACAGAGAGGCTATGTATAACAGAGAAGCAGCACACAATGGCAAAGATAGTAAATGCAAGAATGTAAACGTTAGAATTAAAACATGAAACACTTGCAAATATCGAACGTAAAAAAGACACTGAAGACAACAACAGAGACAGTGTCGTATGTCCCGGTGGAATGTGCAAGACCTGTGGGTATTATATATCCAGATGGAACCACACATACTGAAAATGATAGTTTGAAAATTAACAAAATTTGATTCCGTACCTAGTCAGCTGAAAATTACAGTTACACTAATACAAATGTCCTCACTAGAAGAGATAACTGAAGGCATACAACGAAACTAATTGATATGAACTTCATACTTTTACGCTGTTGGATGACATTCATACTTAATTTTATATAAAGATAATATATAGCCCTTAAAGGATAGTAGTAAGAATCGAATACCTAATGATATATATCGATAGTAGAAAGAATCGAATACCTAACGATATATGTCGATAATGGATAGAATCGAATGCCTCACTGTACATATCGATACAAATATCGTATATTGATCTGACCGACTGGTCAAAAAGCAAGTACGCGTCTACTGATATTAAACACATGGATAATAAATGTCTCTTTTATGTTTATGAATCAGTTGTAAATACTCCCAGATCATCAAAGACCATCAAAGTTCAACATCGAGAAGGATAAGCTTTGGTTTGACGCAGTTTCTAATAGAGGTCCTGTCAAAAAATAGATAATATTGATAAATTTGGTTCTTTGGTTAGAGCGTCCGCCTGGGATGCGGGAGGTCGCGGGTTCGAACCCCGGCCGAGTCATACCAAAGACTTATCAAAAATAGTATTAGCAGCTGCTCAGCAATAAGAGATTAGTGTTAGGACTAGTGTCAGGATAATGTGACTGGGCGGGACATGATGCTACAAATTGTCGGCTTGATGTCGCAGTGTTTGATGTCATTATAAACTGCCACACGGCAGACACCGTAGGGATATGATTTAAAGATTGTTAATAGCTACGTTAAAAATTTCAAATCACACACACAAACAGACACAAACATTAAGAAAGAAACGTTGATGTGCAATATATATAAGGACGCAAGACGTATGCATGAAGAACCACAAACTTGGCCCAGTCCATTGTTTATGTGCCCTTGGTTTAGTTTGTGGTGTTAGTTGAAAGGTAACAGGACCAAAATAGAATTGCTAACAGTTTATGATAAGTTTCTGCTGAGTGAGATAGGAATATGGGAAGGAATTAACCTGATACCGCATATCTATGCGGAAGAAAAACACGAATATTATGCAGATGAAAACTGAAAATTAAGCACGATGGTTAATACAAGTCTAAATGAAGTCCTCCATTATGTACATAATGTGAACAACTTATATCGATGAGCCGTTTGTCAATATATTCCTGTTAAGAAGTGTGGGCAACTGAATATCAAATTAAGTGGATTAAATTAAATCTCTTAGATATATCGGAAGACAATAATTGAAGTCTTAAGTACACATGCAAACCATGAAACTGGTCGTATTTTGGTAGTTATTCATGTGTACTACGTCACGACTACTACGAAGATTTCCCTCTAGAACGAAAAAAAAAAAAGCCTTTTACCTGTATCTGAACTTAAATAGTTATTTACTGAACAGAAAAATGGCACGAAACCAACATTACCTTTATTATTATTATGTTGTTGTAGATTTTAACGCCATTTTTCAACACAAGATAGGCTATACATGGCGGCCAGCATAATTGGTGGAGGAAGAACCCTGGAAAACCCCTGGAAGGACCACCGACCCACAAGAAGCTACTGGCAGGCTTTCTCACGTACCAGCGTTAGCCAAGCCTGGGACTCGAACTCACGCAGACAGAGGTGAAATTATTATGTACCTTAACAAAAACAAAGAAATACATCATTCACTACATGCATTTGGGAGTTAAACTGGACAAGATACATATAGTTGTCATTTTCGAACAGCATCCGTGGCTTAAATAGCACATCTAGCTTCATACTAGTCTGAGAAAAAAGCAACAAATGAATGAAAGAAGGACTTCTATTAAATCATGAGTAAAAATATATCCGGTAAACAGATGAAAATCTCATGAAAGAACAGCAGCTAAAATATGTGTAGATGAAAAAAAAAAATGTTTTCAAATGTCTAAATGATCTTTCATACGAGAGCACGACGATTTGCTTATTGTTTTCAAACTTCCAAAACTAATTCAGTGGTGGATTTATGGTGTTGGAGCTATCGAAGTGGTTGATGTAAGAATTTAACTACTATAAAATAAATGTGTGTGTGTGTGTGTGTGTGTGTGTGTGTGTGTGTGTGTGTGTGTGTGTGTGTGTGACTTTCTAGATTTTTGAACCTGTGTTAGTCTTCTCAAGCCGAACCGTCTGGACCTGATGAAAAGATACGATGACCTGATATGAAAGTTAGAATTTTCGACTTTTCCTCATTTCTTTTGACAACCTCATCAATTCACGTAACTGAGTGACAGTACATTACATTGCATTTCATCCGCTACTCTTTCTTTCCACCCGCGGCTGCATGTAACCCCGAGTAAAATGTTATCGGAAGCTTAACCCAACATGGCCTTTCGTGCTGACAGAAGGAGTCAGTAAGATTTTCTCCTCCAGTCACGCTCGCTTGTAGATAGATAACAGGTAATTTCCGTTGATTTATATGCATGTACAAGAGAAACAAGAAAATGTTATCGCAGGCAGCCACAGGTGAATAGATCACGGCGAATTTTCGCCTTTGGCTTGCGATGATGAGTACGTTGACCATCTTGCAAACTGTTCCTTGCTGATAAATCATAAAAAGAGCAGTGTATGTATGTATGTATGTATGTATGTATGTATGTATATATATATAT
>JAECUM010040419.1:0-22773 GCA_016617855.1 Megalonaias nervosa | reverse complement strand
TATGTATGTATATATAGTGTACGGTAGCTTACCACTAACTTTAGTCTGCAGTAAAGTGAGAACGCGGTTGTCATTTTATAAAACACGGTACTTTCTCTCTACGTTTCCGCATTTTCGCATAGTTAGTAAAGTCGATAAGTCCGCTTTGAAGAAATGTCTGCATGCTAAGTCTACTTGATGAACTAGCTAGCTCGCAAAGCAGAATAAATATATACTTTCCTGGTATAAAGAAAGACTTGTATGTACATTTATTTATAAAAGTATGTCCAGCAAATGTACACTGTTATGTTTAAGTTAAGTTCTTTTCTGGGAAACTGATTATGACCACCCTGCTTTCCTCAAACAATCATGAATACTTTTAATATTAATAGCAATAATTGAAACATTGAGCATGTCACGACCTCCTAGTCTTTAAATCTACCACACCACAACTGCAAGAAATATGTTGCAATTGACTTATGTTAAAATTTAGTAAATGCAATCCACTTATGCTGTGTCAGTTTCTTAAACTCCTCTGCCTGTACAGTTACGGTCACGAAATTCATTTGTGCACTCATTTTCAGGAGAAATATAATAAGATATTCAAGATATTTTACCGTGACCCACGTTGTACACTTCGGTATTTATATGCATCTTGATTGTCAATCTGAGATTCTTGGACCCCAAGGCATTAGTACAGTTTTAAAAATGGATATGACGATTCATACGTTTAGGTACAGTATCACCATAGAAAAAGAATCAGGACACTTTGAGCGACATCACTCACTAAATTTATGTCCATCATTACTCAGTACTCATCTTTTTGGAGTATTGACATGACAAACCTCTTTTTCGGAGCAAGTATGCGCCGCCGTGCTTTTCTGTTTTCCGACAGCTTCACTTCTTTAAAATTATAAAGAAACTATGTCGGTATTGGTTCACATTTTAAAACAGATGTTATGGATCTACACATGGAAACTGTTTTTAATACGTTCTTTTCAGTTTCGATGAAAGAACTTTTGAAAAAAATAGAATAAAAAGCAGGACCCTTATTACGAGCGGATGATGAGTTTAGGAGAAGAGGTGAAGCAGGCGCCCACCACCACCACCACCACCACCAAAGAAAAGAGAAATAAGCGCGAAGCAAAACGAAAGATTTCCTAACTTGACCTTTATTGTGCAGTTAGATGGTTAAAGCTATGCAGAGGAAATTCTTACAACATACTAGGTGCAGAGGAACATGACAGTTTCTGCCCCGTGTCAACATCTCCGCCCACCAACCCACGAATACACAATATTTCTAGACTACGAATATATCGTGTGAGTATCTTTATTTGTTAATGATCAAAAACTCGAATATCATCAGTCGATAAAGTATTAAAAGAGTACACTGTTAAAACCATACTTTATGCGAAATCACACTCCATGTGCAAAACAGCCTTCAATATTCAACCAGTACTGTTGTTCCAAATGGAAATTTTATTTATGTTATTTTTTACGCATGTGAAGTAAATAAGAATTCTGAGACATTTTGTATATGCTGCTAAACATTTGATGCTTGATCTTCTGGCGAACAGTTTATGGTTTAATACATTATTTATAGACAGAACAAAACTATAGTTACTAAGATGTTTGAGACTCATAATTTGTTTCCAAAAAATTTAGAAGCAGCACCTCTCCCCACACTCACCCAAAAATTAAACGGCAGGTCCGTTACAGGTTCATGGAAAAAAAGAAGAGAGACAGAAAGAGAAAGAGATTAGCAAAAATTTCAATGACATTGTGTAGCATTTAAAACAGATCAAATGGACAATAACTGGAATATAACCACAATCTAGGGACAATGGAGATAGCAATGTAATTTGTAAAACCGTATCTTTAGGCGTACTCATACTTATGGCACCCATCAAAATTCAAAAGATCAACTGTACTGATCTATCAAATTGACTTATACCAAAATGTTATTATTAATTCATGTGAAGTATATAATTCAGAGGCAAGAAACATTTTTATATGCTGTCAGACATTTGATTCTTGATTTGTCCCGAAGATGTTTGGTGGTAAAACTTTCTCTAGAGCCAGGATATTGTCTTTCGTATATATTCCTTTAATATTCTATGATGGACATAATATTTTGTTTCTTTTGGTGTTGGTGAGGTTGGCTATAAATCAGAGAAAACAATGTTATCAAGCTATTTGATAGCCGAAAATTATTGTTATACCTGAAAATAATTTTCGTTAATGTATACTATAATGGACTTAACATTGTTCATTTTTGGGGGGTGGGGACACTATGAATGAGAGCAAAACAATGTAATCAAGACGTATGAAAGCTGGTAATTGTACAAGTGTACTCTTATAAAATCACATATCCTAATATCTATATATCTATATATCTATCCATCCATCCATCCGTCCATCCATCATATATCTATTTATTATGAAACGATATCCTGGACAATCTAGCTAATCTACCTGACGTCGTTGAGAATTGATGATCGGGTGCGACAAGAACAATCCACATTTTGCTCGTCGCTACTTTTAATCGGAAATATGAAAGTTATACTATGATTGTCACGTAGGGTTCCTTTGAAGATTGATTATACTGAAAAGTGGATGCAGATTTGTTTTTGATTAGAAACAGACCATACACTGAATAAGAACAAAATCATATTTCTCACATTCAGTTATGCTGTAATCGGTTAATTGGTTATTTATCATTGACAGTCCGCCCAAACATGTATTCGTCCATCCGCTCCTCGTGTCTGCGAGGTTATTTGTAACCTAATCTAACTCGACCTTGATTAATGAAGGATCTCATAGGTAATGTGATGTTTCACTGAATCAATAAAATGACAATAACGTTTTTATTCTTGATTCGGGCCTTTGTAGTACAATTGGTTGGAGATATTATCATGCCCTCTTATTACGCTCAACCTATACCAGCTAAAGCAGAATAATATTTGTCATGATGTTTAACGATGACAAGAAGATTAGGATGAAAATCAAAAAGAAGTTTAGAAATACGAATAACACCACAGTTATTGTTGACTTTGGACAGAGGTTATCTGGGGTCTTTTGTGTGTGCAGCACTAGTTTTGTTTTCCGTTTTTGTTCAGCTGTTTACGTTGTTAAGGACGACAATGTTGGTGTTATATGGGCTAAGCAGATTATTAAAGAAAACAAAAAGCCCAAGTCTATACTAAATCAATCAGACTACATGAAGTGGTATTCTCCGGGCTGTTCTAACACGTTTTAACATATAGGTAAGGGCGGTTCCTGCATGCATAAGACAACATGCAAGGCTACGTATCATGTACCACACAATTACTTCGCGAACATTTGAACCGAAAACTCACGACACCTTAAGGACGATTAGGAGGCCAAGTAGATATACCTATCTCCCGCTCGGAAGGAGAGAGGACAAGAGCGGAATGGACAGTCAGGTGTAAAAGGAACAAATTGTCTTGGAAGGTATCTGGACAAGGCTGCAGACGTCGCCACTTTGACGTCAAATGAATATAGATATGCCTGGACGAAAGAATGAGTGAAACTCTGCGCAACATCCCCTCACTTCAATCCAACTCACGCGCAAGTCATGGCACTATTCCACTCTTTCATTAGATACCTTCAAGTCCTGTGATGATGGGCAAATGCATTGGACCAGTAGTGCAGGCCTGTACACAGGCGGATCATGGCCATGCGCAGCTTTTCAATGGACTGAAGCTCCTGTCGCCTGAGTGACTGAGCAGCTGTATTTAGAATGACATTGCCCAGCTCGGTAGATGGAAGACGGAGCTGGAAATAGAGCTCTAAATATTGCTAACTTCACCTTAACCCTGGTTTGTATACCACAGTAGACCAGGATCACACCTTAGCGGAGCGGTTGGTAACGTAACAAGAAGACAAAGGTGATGCTACTCACCATTATTGCCTGCAAGTTACGCACAATAACGAATAGTATTTCAGCAGACACACCAGAGATAACACCAGACATGGTTGGTAGAGAAATGGTCAAATTCAACATCCAGAGAGCGGCCTTTAGCGAAAGCTCGCCTAGCTGATGACACCGATAACATTTCCTTCATGGTGGGTTTGCCACCCAAGCGCAATTCATTTTAAGCTTTGAAACCTCCAACGTTCCACATATTAACTGAACTCAAAAAAAAAACATTAAATGTACATTTATAATATAATAATAATAATAATAATAATAATAATAATAATAATAATAATAATAATAATAATAATTATAATAATAATAATAATAAAATTATTATTATTACTATTATTATTATTATTATTATTATTATTATTATTATTATTATTATTATTATTTTTTATCATCATTATTCAAATATGTTATAATTGCATGTGCATAAAGTGCAGCTCACTATGAAAATTATAGATATATGTTGACAGACCAGGCCTAGAACATGAAAAAACAAATCTGAACTTCTGTTTTGGATCGAGTTCCACTTTCAGCCAATAGTAAATGACATTCAAAAGTTGTGTCAACTGTAATATGTGAAAATAATGATCTTGAAAATAAAAATCAGGCTCATCGTATCAAAAAAGCACTATGTGGGATCCGGGGTCCTGATCTTCTCTTCCCGTTGAATAATCTTTCTTTTCCGCAAAAACAGTGTGTGATTCAATTAAATTCAGATAGGTGTTAGATTTTGCTTATCCAACCTATTTAACCTTAACAGTGCAGGGTGGGTCACATGACCACCATGTATTAATATCAGTCAATTCAAAATGATTATTATTGTCTTTCACCCTCTAAAAGCAGTTAGTGTTATATTGTGAATGGCACGAATCACTAAAAATGCAAGTAATGTGCTTTTATGTGATTTTTGTCTACTTGATTCCATAAGTCAATTGCTGACCTTCTCGATTTCAGTACTCCAATTTCTGAATTAAAGTTCCCCTGCGGATCTGGGGATGTAGAATTGGCCCGACGTGCCTCGCTACATGTCGTAAGATGCAACTAAGTAGACGTAACCTGTTTGCCGTGGGTTGCAACCCGTGTCGGGGGAGGAAAGGATCCTGGTAGTTGAGCAGAGGCTTTCCTATGCAACACACTACTTTGGCCTCTACTTCTTCTAGACAGGTGGTCAGGATGGACCCGGTCTCGACAAATCGGCTGGTCACTCCGATCCCTAGGACGTCTTTGTATCCTCGCTCACTTCCTTTCTCTTTCTCCTTGTATCTCTCTTGATACCACCGTTGCCCCTACAGTATATCCCTTTTGCGTTCCCTTTCCCAAGTCTTAGAAAACATCATAGAAGGCGGTGGCTTAATGGGTCAACCGGGAGGTAATCTTAACTCCTCAGTATACCACCTGTGTATACCTGGCACTTGGAAAGTGTCCCCTTGTTGGACTCCGTGGCGGGTTGGCGAGAACAGGTGACGAAATAACAAAAAAAAAATGGAAAATCAAACAAAGTCAGCTCAAGAGAACAAACACTATTTCAGACTCTATAGATAAGCCATTTGGTGTTGAACATTTTCCTCGCTTCATGGTCATCCAGTCCAAATAGTTGAAAAGACTATACTTGGATTTGGCGGCAAATACAAAAGCGTAAAAATCTTAAATCAGGTGGTCTGCTTGTGGAGTGCAAACGTAAAGCACATACTGAGAACATCCAGAAAATCAAGACCTTTCATGAGATCTCAGTAACTTGTTTCACACACATATCACTGAACACATCAAAAGGCGCCATTCATCGCAGTGACTTGGCTGGAATCAGCGACAATGAAATCATCGAAGGGATGAAAAATGAAGGTGTCACTGCAGTCCGTAGCATTCGTATCAAACGTAACAAAAATCTGCAGGACACCAACACCATTACGCTCACCTTCAACAAACCAACAGAACCTAAAGTGGTCATAGTTGGATTTTTGCAGGTCAAGGTTGTGACATATATACCAAATCCCCTTCGATGCTTCAAATGTCAAAAATACGGCCATCATGAAGACCGATGCTCGAAAAGCCAAGCATATTGCTGATCTGAAGACCCTTCTCATCGGGAATCCGAGTGCAGAGCCACTCCGCATTGTGTCAACTGTGGAAAGTAGCATCATACTAATTTAAAGGATTGCCACACCTGAAAACAAAAGGAAATACAGAGGCTTAAGTACACCTCCAACATCACCTATCCAGAGGCCAGAAAGCTTGTACAAGTTGAAACTTCCCTCCCCAGCCAGGCCTTCTCAACTGTAGTGAAAAACAATCCAAAAGCAACGAAGGACGCCCAAACTCAAACAAGCCCACCTGAATCCACTTCCAGCTCAAATATCCCGCATTATCAAGCTCTAAAAAACTCAATATCGACTCAAACAACATTCAACAACACTCCACCGCCAAAATCACCAAAACAGCAAAAAACGGTCGCAAACAAATAGGCGGCAAAAGAGTCTGATGACCCAATAAAACTGCACAACAGGTTTGGAGAATTTGAGGATATGGATGCAGACAAAATTGCTCCATGTCCTAAAGGTGGCTCCAGACCTCATCATTGGCAGCTCAGTCTCGGGAGACCATGCGATTAGCGCCCTTGGAGTGTCGTCTGTCACTGAGGTTTTGGCAGCGTCTGTTGTGGCTGTGCAGGCCGATGCGCGAGTGACGGTCCCTATTGCAGTTGGTGCAGACGTACTGGGAAGTCTGAGTTGCTTGGGTCACTGCTGCACTCTTCTTTCTCTCGCGTTTCTCAGCTGCCAGCTGACCTCTCCTCCCATCAGCGACTGCTGTGCCTTTGCTGACCGTCAGTCTCCAGGTGCCTCGGTCCTCGGCCTGCACTTCTCAGCTGTTGGGTGAAATGCCGCATGCTTTCATGTCCCTTCTTGCACGCATTTTTGTAGCGGAGTGAAGGGCGGCCGACTCTTCTGGTACCAGTGGCGAGTTGTCCATACAGGATGTCATTTGGCAGCCTCCCATCCTCCATGAGTCGGACGTGTCCCATCCATCGAAGGCGGCGTTTGCTCAGCATGGAGTACATACTTGGGATACTTGCATGCTGAAGAATCTCGCTGTGTGGGACGTGGTCTTGCCAGCTGATTTTCAGGATGCGTTTTAGGCACCGTATATGGAAGGAGTTGTGTCGACGCTCTTGCCTCATGTAGGTGCTCCAGGTCTCACTTCCATATAGGAGGGTGCTCAGAACGCAGGCCTGGTAGACTTGACTATAGGTGTGCACTGTCAGCGCGCTGTTTTCCCACACCCTCTTCGTTAGTTGGACCATGATGGTGTTTGCCTTTCCAAGCCTTCTTTCCAGCTCCACATCAAGTGAAAGTGAGTTGCTGATGGTTGATCCCAGGTAAGTAAAGTTGTTGACTACTTACAGGGTGACACAGTCGATTTTGATGGAGGGGGGGCACTGGTGACATCTTGCGCACTGACGTTTGTCTTTTTCAGGCTGATGGTGAGCCCGAACTGCTTGCAGACATCAGCGAAACGGTCTCGCACTACGATACCGGGTACACGCGGTCCGCCAGCAGCTACAGCCTGTTGAGGAGGATGCGGGCATACACTTTGCCAACGATGCTGAGGAGCGAGATTCCTTTGTAATTGTTACAGTCACTGCGGTCGCCCTTGCTTATGTAGAGGGTCACAATGGTGGCGTCTCGCATGTCTTGAGGGACTGCTCCTTCCTTCCAGCAAAGGCAGCGTAGCTCATGCAGCGGCTGTAGCAATGTTGGTTTCCCACATTTAATGGCTTCAGGCGGGATTCTATCGCTACCTGGTGCTGTGTTATTTGGGAGGGAGTCCATGGCTTTGCTGAGCTCCTCTAAGGTAGGCACTTTGTCGAGCTCCTCCATAGTGAGCAGTTCCTGTATGTTACTAAGGGCCACATCGGTGACTGACGTTTCTCGGGAGTACAGCTCTGCGTAGTGCTCCACCCATCTGTCCATCTGTTGCTCATGGTCTGTGATCTTCTTTCCCATCAGAGATTTGAGGTGGGGGCAACCCCTTTCACTGTAGGCCCTAGGGCCTTCTTGATGCCGCTGTACATGCCTTGAATGTTTCCTGACTCGGTACTGCGCTGGATTCCTTCGCACAATTGTTGCCAGTACTCGTTTGCGCCCTGTCTAGCGATGCGTTGGGTGATGCTTCGGGCTCTTCTGAGGGCCGCAAGCGTCCGTTCATTGGGGCATTTTTTGTAAGCTATGAAGGCTTCTCGTTTGTTCTCGATTACTGGTTCCATCCTTGAAAGGTGTGTGCTGAACCAGTCCTGAATGGGCCGTTCATTCTTGCCAAACGTGGACGTGGCTGTGCTATAGATGGCATCCTTCATGGCGTTCCACTTTTCTGTGGCATCGTGTTATGGCAGGTCCTGAGGAGATAGACATCTGCGCAGTGTTGATTCGAGGGCGACATTTTGGTTTGGAGCGGTGTAATGTACGTGGCTGTAGGCGCACCCTGCTGCTCACGAGGGCGTAATCGGATCCGCAGTCTGCACTGTGGTAGCTTCTGATGGAGAGGACGCTGTTCAGGGCAGAGCGCCTGGTGATGACCAAGTCGAGCTGGTGTCAGCGATGAGACCTGGGGTGTTTCCATGACACTTTGTGTTGTGGCTTACACTTGAAGAAGGTGTTTGTAACTCACAGGTCATGATAGTTGCACAGCTGCAGCAGACCATTTTCGTTGGTCTTTCCAGTGCCATGATGTCCGAGGTAGGTAGGCCATGACTTGTGGTCGGCACCTACCCTAGCATTAAAGTCACCGAGGAGAAATAGTAACTCGTTCTTAGGACATCCTTTGATCTGTTCGTCAAGCTGCCCATAGAACTGATCCATTATGTCTTCTGGGGACGTGAGGGTGGGGGCGTAGACACTGAGAATGTTGACAGGGCCTGCAGCAGTGGCAAGGCGGATGGAAAATAGACGTTCAGTGCCCCCTAAGGGAGGCTCAACCGAGGACAGAAGGGAGTTTTTGATGGCAAAGCCAACTCCGTGCTGGCGAGGCTCCTCAGGTTTTCGGCCCTTCCAGAAGAAGGTGTAGCTTTCCTCTCTGAGGGAACCTGGTTTCCTGGAGGGCAGCCATGCTGATATTTAGTCTTGTGAGCTCTCTGTCGATGATTGCCGTCTTCCTGGTGTCGTCCACATCCCTGAGGTCGTCAGAGATGCCTTTGCACATGGTGTGCACATTCAAGCTTGCGAATCGAAGAGCTGGAGTCTTCTTTGATAGTTTCTTGTTTCTTTTGTCTGGTGCGGAGTTTCCGTCTGTTTGTCATGCTGAGCAACACACTGAGCTCCAGGCACATACTGAAGCAGGCAGACGTTGGAGTGCCAACACCTTACTGACCGGGGCCTGCCCGGCTTGAGGCGGGGGGTAGTCGGCCAGTGGAATGCGATGATCCCTCCCACCGTCGAAGCTGACCCCTGGCGTCCCTTCCCTACGCCAATCGGGTGGGACTTATAACCCGTAGACTGCCAGCTTCCGTGTTGTTTCCATGCTCAGAGGCGAGCTGGAGTGGCCTCTCCAGGGCGCAAGCCTGTACGTGTAGTATGGAGATCCTGAGCTGCCCAGACGTCAGGATCCCCCTCTCGTCCTTGCTGGTGGGATCCAAAGGAATGCTGAGTATGACATTTGGCACCAGTTCGGATGCAGGAGCTGCCGGAAGAAAGTCGTAGTTGACACCCAGGCACCTTAGGGGCTCAGCTCCGGATTTTCTGTCCGGGTTTACTCCCGTAGCCTTTCCTTCTCCCGAAAATATCCACAAGGCAGCGGAGCCATCATCCATTGGCACTTCGTGGGTTTCGAATTGGAGTTTCCATCTCCTAGACGAACTGCCTGACAAGGCTAACGAGCTCCATCTGCGCGGGTTTAGAGTCAGAGTTTTCTTCTCTTAGACTGGCTGCCTGGCAAGGCTAACGAGCTCAGTCTGCCCACCCCGTTATATCGCAGGGCACTCGGTCCCGCCACACAGCAGGCTCTGTGAAAACAGGGGGCCCCGCATGAAGGTGCTGCTGTGGCCACAATAGTGTAGGAGAGGCCATATGCAAGTACCCCCTTCCCAGCAAAGCCAGACAGTGGTCCCGCAGCGATCACTACACCTAGAAAGGAGAGACGCTTCACTTTCCTTTAGCGAGCGGGACGTCAGGCCCATACCTCGCTTACCCCCTGGCTCCAGACCTACAACTAAAACATTTCATCCCGTCCTTCCTCCAGACAAATAAACCCAAATATTTATCCGCGAAAGGTCTAACCTAGTTACATTCGCTCAGATTTAAAAAAATTCATAATGAAGAATTGCATCATACAATGGAATTGCCGAGGATTTAAAAGCAACTACGATGACATTCTTCTGCTTTTAAATGAACATAATCCTGCAGTATTAAACCTGCAGGAAACATTTCTATTAGATACAGACAACACCACACTTAAACACTACTCCTTTCTTGACACCTACTCACAAACTGGTGACAAGGCATCAGGAGCAGTTTCCATTGTTGTAAACAATAGGGCTCCTCATAGCGTCATTCCCATAAACACAAATTTGCAAGCCATTGCTGTAAGCGTCACACTTCATCGAGTGATTTCCTTTTTTCTATTTATATGCTACCAAACACCAACCTAGTACTAAATGAATTAGACAAGCTTGTTAAACAACTGCACACTCCATTTGTTCTACTTGGGAATTTTCATGCCCATAACATTTTATGGGGATCAAACTACATACGCAACAGTGGCAAAAAGGTTGAAGACTTCATTACTAGACACGACTTCTGTTTGCATAACACCAAAACACCGACATATTTACATAGGAACGGGTACATACACGTGTATCGATTTAACAATTTGTTCTCCTTCGCTGCTTTTTGGATTATAATTGGGAGGTCGCTGATGAACTTCACAGCAGTGATCACTTTCCAATCTCCCTTGAAAATATTGACTCTACCATTGATGACACACTTCCACAATGGAATTTAAAGAAGGCCGACTGGGCTAAGTTTGAAACACTTTTTACTGCTAGGCTTAACGGGGATACTATTCTAAACGACAATGACCCTATTAGACATTTTACTTCTGTCTTAGATTGCAGAGGAATCCATCCCTAAGTACTCACCGAACTGTAAAAGCACCTAAAGAATGTATAGAAACCATAAGACAACGCTGAGAAGCACTGAAAAAAATTAAATAATCGTCCAGCTCCCGAAAATTTAACTAAGTACCATATTCATCCTGCCAAAGCTCCCCGCAAGATTAAAGAAAGTAAAAGAGCATCATAGAAAAAATATATTTCAAATTTAAATTCTCGTTCCTCTATAAAGAAAGTCTGGGATACGATCCGCAAAATAAATGGAAGGGGAAAACACAATTCTTTCCGACATCTGAAGCTAAATAACAATTTCAATTCCAAACATGAAATAGTTAAAATACTTGCTGATAGTTTCTCTAAAACTTCCTCATCAACTAATTATTCAGAAAGAAAACACACGGTTGAAATTCACATCGAATAACTCGGAAAGTTATAATCAACCATTTTCACTGTAGGAACTTATGGAATCTTTGAATAAGGCCCATGATACATCTGCTGGGCCTGACAATGTACATTACCAGTCTTTGAAACACCTTCCAGAACCATCATTAACAGTTCTTCTGGAAATCTTCAATGATTTATGGATTACTGGTAATGTACCAAAAATTTGGAAACATGCAACAGTAATACCAATTCCCACACCAGGTAAAGATAGCACAGATCCTACCTACTATAGACCCATAGCACTGACGAGCTGCATCTGCAAAACAGTGGAGCGAATGATCAATTCTCGGCTTGTATGGTATTTGGAAACCAACAATTTTATATCTCCTTTCCAAAGTGACTTTCGTTATGGTCGTTGCACCAATGATCATCTGGTTAGACTGGAAACATTTATTCGCGACGCTTTTATCAAGAAGGAACATTTAGTAGTGGTTTTCCATGACTTAGAAAAGGTCTATGACACGACATGGAAGTACGGGATACTAAATGACCTGCACGATCTAGGTCTAAAAGGTCGTCTGCCCTCTTTCATAGCAAACATTCTCTCAGACAGAGAATTTAAGGTACAAGTGCGCTTCACCCTGTCTGATATACACGAACACAAGATGGGTGTGCCAGAGGGCAGTATTTTATCTGTGATGCTTTTCAACATCAAAATCAATAGCAACACCAAATGTTTGGCTCCTGGTGAGGATTGCTCCTTATACGTTGATGACTTTCTAATATGTTATCGATCAAAGCACATGCATACAATTGAAAAGCAACTACAGTAAAATATCAACAAGACTCAAAATTGGGCCAATACTAACGGTTTCAAATTTTCGAAATCAAAAACAGTATGTATGCATTTCTGTCAGTTACGAAGACATCATGATGAACCTAAACTCACGCTGGAGGGAACACCTATTCCAGTTGTTGAGGAAACAAAGTTTTTAGGTATCATCTTCGACAGAAAACTGACTTTTATTCCACATCGAAAGAACTTGAAAGCGAAATGATTGAAATCTCTAGATCTTACAGTCGTAGCACAAACTGACTGGGGTGCTGATAGAAAAGTCATCCTCAGTTTATATAGAATGCTTATTTTCTCCAAACTAGACTATGGTTCCGTTGTTTATGGTTCAGCTAGGAAGTCCTATTTGAAGATGATTGACCCAATTCATCATCAAGGAATAAGACTCGCTCTGGGAGCATTTAAGACATCCCCGTGTGAAAGCCTTCTCGTTGAAGCGAACGAACCACCTTTAGCATTTCCTATAGAAATGCTTTCCGCACAGTATGCTCTTAAATTAAGATCAAACCCACTGAACCCGGCTCATCCATTTGTTTTTCAACCCAAATACAAACCCTTGTACGAAAAGCAACCAAATGCCACACCTGCCTTTGGTAATAGTATATCATCCAGCCTTGACAGTACCAAAATGGATCTTTCAAAAATTCAGAAAACGTCCATCTCCGACACACCTCCCTGGCTACCCAAAGTACCTTTTACGTTCCACGATGGAAAAAAATCGGAGACAAAACCCTTCCATCCTCCAAAACTCTTATCATGAACTCCTCACCTAATTTGAAAACTACACAAGAATTTATACAGATAGATCAAAAGATGAGGAAAAGCCTGCTGCAGCCTTTGCTAGTGCAAAACACACAACAAAAGTTCGCTTGCCAAATGATACATCAATTTTTTCAGCCGAAATCAGAGCAATAGACCTTGCTCTGCAATATATCGAAAACAAACGTATTTTTAAAAGCATCATCTTCCCAGATTCACTATCAGTACTTCAGTCCCTACACAATAGAAAATTGGAGAACCCATTATTACCAATATTTTCCTCAAAAATACTAAGCTGAGTACCTCCCACAATATAATATATTGTTGGTTACCAAGCTATATTGGCATTAACGGTAATGAAAAAGCAGATTGCGCTGCTAAAATGGCGGTTATCCCTAAAACCATCTGATTTTGAAATATCGTATGCTGAGTTTAAACCTAGTATCAAAGAGTCTTTACGTCAGAAGTGGCAGGCGTCATCATCGATCGATGCAGTGAATAATAAACTTCATGCCATCAAACCAACCCTATTAGATTGGATTCCTTCTTACAGAGCAGTCCGTAGGGAGGAGGTAGTCATTGCAAGAATTTGAATTGGTCATACTTATATAACCCACTCTCACATACTAAGAGGAGAAGACCCACCAGAGTGCATTTCTTGCAATGAACCATTCACTGTTAAGCACTTTATGATAGAGTGTTTCGACCTTCAACCTACGTGCGATCAATATTACAATGTTCATGACATGAGGGAACTCTTTGATACAATAAACATGACTTGTATTATAGAATTCCCAAAAGAAGCAAACATTTATTATAAACTGTATCTTTCATGCTAACACCTTGAGCAGTTTTATGCAATGTATATACCGTCCCTTATTTTCAGTAACTATTCATTTGTCTTCATTACCACACACCAGCTACACTCCCCTTTGATCGGGAAGTCTTATTTATTTAATACCTTTTCCATTTTATCGTTTTCCTTTTAAATATGTGGTTTCATACTGCTGGTCGGTAGAAACCTTTTACTCATTTACGTATTCCTAGATATAACCTTTTGTATGGCGTTAAATAGCCTAACAGTGCTGGTGCGCCGTAAAAATACAACCAACCAACCTTCTGAATTAAAGGCATATGTTTGTAGACGTGAAAAGAGTTTCAAAATTATCGTGTAGTGACAATTTAGTTGCTTAACGTTTCGCAACTTTTTCTCATCCTTAAATGCATTCGACATTCATAGGCTTTATGTCTAAGCGGTGGTTCCCTTCTATGCTTCTATGATCTATCACACTGTCTATATTGACTGCAGAGTTGCATTGTGATGGATGAAATTGCACTTTAAAGTATCTAAATAACATTTATATATTTGTCTTGGGGTGTGTTAATCAGGGGTGTAAATCTGCCGAAACGCGTGGGAACTGCATTCATCTGCTTTCTTATGCGTTCTCTTGCTTTCTTGCGCTCTTCTTTATCACCCTCCCCCCCCCCCCTCGCTTTTGAGTAACATGTATTCCATCGCTTCTTTTTTTTTCTATCACTTCTTTATTTAGCACTACACCACTGGTGTCAGTTCCTTTTGCACCTACGTTAGATTATTATGTGTATTGAAGCGACTTAAAATCAAACGAGCCGTTCCGGTGGCATTCTAGTTAGAGCGTCATCCTCGGATGGTGGAGGTCGCTGGCTGAAAACTGGCCAAGTCATACCACAGACTTATAAAAATAGCACTAATTCAAAAGGCCAAATCACACACACACACACACACACACACACACACACACACACACACACACATTAAAATTATATATTTTATCAAACGTATTAACTATAAACACAAAGATACATGAATCCTTACCGGCCAGCGACCAACTTTCCTCACGTTTTCTGGAGTTTCTGTTTTACAATGAAGTCACAGACCCTGCTCAAAATAAATTATTGCATGTAAGGTTCTACTTATTGATATTTCTTTCAGCATAGTCTCAAACAAATATTTCGGACCTCGTTACTAGAGAGCACTTAAAGAACCGGTGTTTCTGTTAGACGTTCGATCGTCGTATTATGAATTCGGCTTGAGGATGACTGAAACAATTTTAATTGTGAACAGCGTGTGTTGCTGTGTGTGCATATGTGGGTATGGTGAAAATCCTTTTAGATATGTTGTCAAATGGGAGCTGATCTATATTATTTTATACACAAATTATCGCAAACGATACGCACCATGAGTAATTGACAGACAATTTAACACATCAGCTGTATGTTTAACTTGCGTGATATATATGTTATATATATATATAAATAGAGAGAGAGAGAGAGAGAGAGAGAGAGAGAGAGAGAGAGAGAGAGAGAATTTAAATAATGCATTGCTCAACATCGAGTCGACCGACTACGGACAAAAGGAAGAAAAAGTGAGTGAAGAGAACAACTATCTGATGCTGACGGGAGGTATCATCCTGACACGTAGTTCTGTCGATACACTATCGTAGATAGTCCGGCATAGTGACTGATAAACTTTGCAATTAAAATGACTTTCGCGTGCATTGTATGATCATCGCCTTCAGATCGAAAGAAAGGTTACACTAGCCCGCACCAAAAAAAATTTCCAAAGTGATAGTTTTGTACTCCAGTTTAAAATATCAATTCCAAAAATATTGCAACAAATAGTATTTGTTTTGGAAATCAATGCACTGAAATATGAAAGTATGGAAATATGGCGTAATGTCGAGGGAAAATAGGTTTCACGATTATCAAAAATATCTCACTGATTACAGTTTACTTTGATGATTGTATCTCTTCTGGTACCAGGATCTGGGGATGCTAGTTTTGTAGATCCATACACTACGGCAATATTCAACCATTGCTATATGTGTTGTTTTGTTTTCTTGTTTCTTATTATCTGCTTTTTCCAAAGTCTTGACTTTAACGCGTCTAGCTTTATTCCAAATGAACAATCTATATTTCTTAACTCATCTTTCTCTGTTTGTTTTTCTGTTTCTATTTTCCCTTTCTTTCATACATTTTGACTTTTTTATCTCTATTGCCATTTCTGTCTTAATACGATTCAGAATTTTATATCCTGTGATAATTAAAGCTTCATGAATTCCTTCTTTTGCAGTTAATGGCTTCACTAGACCAGGAAGGGAGATGTCTACCAATTGGTGTGTTAACAAAGTTATCAGTGGATTTTCTCCAAGGTTGCTACACTAAGTTGTAAAAGGTCACATATCTGCGACATTGCAGCAGAGACTACATAATGTCCCTGGAGTGCAAGGTTGTAAAATGACTCACGTGCTGGATTAACTCGGCAATCAGTAGCTATGGAACACAATGAGGAATTACAGAAACTTAAGATTATCTTTGCAACACTGCAATTGGACTTTATCATGGGGTTGGGTGTTGGGATGGTGTGGGACTTGTGGATTTACGTGAGAGTCAAGCTTTTGAGATGGAACGTATTTAATGGCTGAGATGAACTCATACGAAATTTTTTATTTTATGTTATTAGATGTAATTCTGTTTGGCCACTTGGAATATTTTCAAGATGAGATATTCCAAAACCTTATTTAATTGATTTCGTTTACGTGCAACTTTCGTCTATCAGCCTTAAATTTTGTATTATACTTTAATAATATTTTCCTTCTTTTCTTTAGACAATGTGTTGCCTTGCAGCAACATTCTAATGTGGCTTATGTATACCATTTGTTTGAAAATGACAAATGTAACAAATGAACCATTTCGCTAAAGTTGAGCATCACCCAATCCGAGAAAGCTTTTAATATTGTAACATTTATGTAAAGGCGCATGGAAACAAGAAACTTTCAAATATTAAGGTTTAGGCATGCCTAACTAAGGTTACTTCTCAAATTTTGTCAAACATAGGCTCAAGATGTCTGAATTTCCAAGCTATCACATTATTGAGAAACTTTGTACTGAGTTTGTCACTATTATAGTAACTTTTATAGTTGATTCTGCAATGTCAACGTGCTGTTCCTATATTTGAAGTAGAAAGCTCTCGGATCAAAAATATGTATTATTAAATTCTGATAATTTACTGATGCACCTAAATAGTGTAAGTACAAAACATGTACTTGCTATGATATAATGTATGCAGTGACATGAGGAGAAAAAAACACAAAAACTAAGACCGAAATATCGGAAAAAGAAACACGAATAGAAAAATAGGAACGTATACAACAGGAAAGATGAAGGACTGTTAATAACCTGCATTTAGGGAGTGAGGTATGCATGCTAGTATACGGTAAACACCATACAAGCTGCCCAATTCGGTCTCGAATTTTTATATCAGTGAATTACCAGTGAATTGCTCAAATGAGTTGACATTAATATTTCCTAGGATCCTCTATTATGTTTACTTCGTCGATTAATTGTTAGCTGGCATAGTCTGCATGTTTTGAGTTAGTGAAAATAGGGAGTATCAATGCCGACAGCTGGCATCCTTGATAATTTTCTAGTTAACCGTTTAAGAATGTACGGTACATACTTAATGTGTTTATAGCCCCTGATGTTTCATTTTTATACATCATCGCATTTAAGTTTGGTTTATCTCTTCTTTAATTCTTTGGTACATACACATGTTGACTGCCCTATCATGCGGTGTACCTCGGTAATATTGTAACAGTGCATAACAATTTTCGAACCATTGCTATGAGCAACCGCATAACACGGTATGTACCGCGAATTACAAAACTGATATTTTTCTTTCTTGGGGCAATACAATCGCAATGTAACGATGTGTAAAATATCAAGTAATTTCTATACATAATCATTGTGAAGATTGACTAAATATACACATGCAATACTAGCTCATGCTTGATTGAATATTCCAACAAAACTTGTGGGTTTTGTGGGCTCTGTTGGTTGTGGGTTTTGTGAGTTTTGTTAGAACTGTGGGTATTGAGGGCGCTGTGGGTTTTGTGGGTTTTGTTGGATTTTTGGGTTTTGTGGGCTCTGTTGATTGTGGGTTTTGTGGGTTTTGTCAGGAGTATATAAGGCTTTGTGGGCTGCTTGTAGGGGTTCAGTCAGCTAGCAGCAATCAAACTAGGTATATCACAGTTATTGTGAGTTTTTTATTTATTTGTTTTACAATTTGTTTTGTTTAGTTTATTATAGAGTTATGTAGCTGTAGGCAATATTTTGGAACGTAAACTTTTGTTAAAGTTTATTTTAGCATAAATCAATATTTATATAAGGAATTTTTTTTTATTTTTAATTCCTTTCTCTTTTCCTAATTATATGCATTCTAATCATTTCTAAATCATTTTTACAAGCAAACTAGACATTGTTATAAAATTTGTTATTTGAAACTCAGTTATATGGTCAAGTGAGTGTTGTCATCACAGACCAATACTTTTATTTATTTATTTATTTATTTATTTATTTATTTATTTATTTATTTATTTATTTAGTTTTATGAAGCTAAAGATATGCAGAGAAGTTTCTCTACATTACAAATATATAATTCCTCTTCTTAAATTATAGATCCAACAAAGTTCTTAGGGATGTAGAATGTTTAAGTCATTGTGAGTGTTTTCCTCACCGACTTGACATCCTAAGTTCAATTCAACAATATTTGATTAATCTAGCAATCTATAAAAACATAATTTATTTATGTTTCTATTTTATAATATACTAGTTGTCTAAGTTATTTTGAGTGTTGTCCCCACCGACTTGATAGCCAGTTTACTTCCATCTATATCAATTCACTTCAAATAAGTATTATGCTATAGTTGAAGTGTCAAGTCAAGCAAGTGTTTTTCCTTGCAGATTTTACATTTCATATATTACAATCAAGTCATATTTTCTCTTCTGTAGTAAACTTCATTGCAACTAAATCCAAAAATGGCATATCTTATTAATTTTCATTCATCAAAAGAAATAATAACATAATAAACTAATAGTATAGTGCTAATGTGTACCCTAACCTTGTGTGAAATTATCATATACCATACGGTATATCAAGACAGTGATAGTATTTTGGCTTAGTACACAAACGACAAGAGTGTTATGGTTATGAACGGACTTTATTCAATGTTTCTTAATAAATGAATCATCTTGTGTTATGGTTGAAAAGAAATCAAGAGTTCGAGTTTACTCCATTCTCCCCTCCTTAGTCAGCTGATAATAAGCATACTCATCCCTGGTGCCGTACTCCAGTGTAGTATTATCAGGACCTAGCTAGGCCGTTACAGGACAAATGATAAAAGGAAACAAATAGAAACAGACAGAAGAGAGAATGGGTAATAAAAGACAGAACACAAACACAATCACACACACAAATATATGTTTGTATATAATCGTAGTTATTATAATGGACGTGCGTTGGTAGTGCAATTTCCAAAGAAAGCGGGGTAGGGGGTGTGAATACAGTACATGGCTGTTAGACTGAAAACTTTCGTAAATTAAGGTGGATTACTCATGCACTATTTAATTGTTTGGACATCCCATACAGGATATATACGGAGGATCTATAAGCCTTGATCACATAGGAAATTTTTCATGACAAACGAGGGAGTGCATTGATTAGAAGGGGGCTCTTATTTGAATAACTTATATATATATATATATATAACTTATATATATATATATATATATATATATATATATATATATATATATATGAAGAGAGAGAGAGATACATATATATATATATATATATATATATATATATATACATATATATATATATATATATATATATATTGCAAATCATATGGCGGATAACATTATTTTCAAGCATCCGCAACAAGTTGAAATAAACTAGTTGGCACATAATACATTTAAAGGTTTCATTCCTGTAGAAACAGTTATGTAAAGTTTTGCAAACACAACGGTTTTTGTGTTTTATTTGATTGTCTTGTCTATGTTTTCTATTTGCCTTTGAAAAAGACTCTTTAAGAGTCGAGAGCGCTCAGGCTAGTTAGATACTAGTTTTGCACTGTTCTTTGTCAGTTTAATGCATTTACATATTAGAATAAATAAGAGCAAACAACATGACATGACAAGTACAGAACATTCACCGTTCGAGCAATTCCACACTGGTAAATGTGCTCTCATTCTGGGCTTAGTGTAGATTTGTTTCATATAAAATACGCGTAACACTCATGTTCTGACTTTGTTATCCAGTTTTGCTAATATTTTGAATGAGTTAACGGTAATGAAAGCATATAATACTTTCTCTTTGTGCAATTGTATAACTGCACCTAAACTGTGGAAGTGGGTTATAGGCTGTCCTTATCCCTTGATTCACCTCTCCTATTATTGTTTTTGTATCTGTCATAAATGTCAGAAAATTCAATCATTCAATTTTCAAGAACATATTTATTTTCTTGAACTTTAGCTGAACTTTTAATATCCTCAAATAAGTATAAATATTATTCTGCCAGATTAATATATCGTTACAGACAGCCATGCACTTAAATGCAACAAAACGAGTAAGAATAATACATAAATGAATTAGACACAATCTCATTCCGTGCACGCTCAAATCACTATACCACCTCGACCATGCGCACATCAACAAAATGGTGTGAAATGTTCTACTGTGAAAGATTGGGATCCAACAGCGTAGATAATTTGAAAATTTCTTCCTTAATTCGATTTTAATCCTGGTCGGCATGTTACGGCAACTATCGCCTTCCTTGCAAGGAAAAAACTCTCAACACACTCGACCATGCGCATATCCCCGGAATGGAGTGAAATTATATACCGGGAAATAATTATTTCCTGGAGGTTAGAGAATTTGTAATTGGTTTTCCATTCAAACCCGGTTCGACAGGTTAATGCAAAATTTGCCTTTCCTTCACTCACCAACCCCGAGACACCCTCGACCATGCGCACATCCCCCAAACAGATGGAATATACTTGCCAGGATAAGAATGTTTTGCATTACATATACACAAGCAAGACGATTCAGCAGTTAGCTCGCATCTGTTGTACAATCATTGTGGTTTCCTATGACCGAAATCAAGGAATGCAAGCTTTAAGATTGATGGGTACACCAGACAGAGTGGAATACGCTATCAAGTCTGCAAACAAGAGTTGTTCAAATCATCCTAATTCATATAGTCCTTATACACATCATTGCTACATATCTAATTTAAATGTTACTTTTAGTAATGATTTTAGAGTAGTCATGCACTTTTATTCACATCTTGAGCAACTTGTGTCCATATTGTGTTACATGTTTACAGTTACAGTATCATGTCTACACTATGTCAGTTGATAGTCTTAAATATTTCGATTGTGTAGCTAGCTACACGCTTATGAAAACATTGGTATGTTTTGTGCATACTTAAGCCTATATCCATCACCATTTCCTTTAAGGTGGTACAACATATAGCTATATCGGTTTATTATTATTGAAATAAATGTCCAGAGTTTGAATGACAAATTGCTTTAATATTTCTATAACAGATTTAATAAAGTCTTAGAATAATGTTTTCGATAATGACCATGTAAATAGTATGTCCAATGTGCCAGATAAATAGCCAATATCACTACCTACGTCATTTTGAAATCAAGACGCCAACATGAAAACTATTTTCTTCACTAGGTTAAATGCCCGACCGGGGACGGAGTTTTAAAAAAGTATAAAAGAATGGGGATAAGTGAGTTTCAAAAAAAGTTTGAGTATGAAAATGCATGAAAATATAAACAAAGTGGGATGCCGCTACATGTTTTGAACTCGTGATGTCTTCTTTGCCATCGTGGACACGCAGATACAAAGATAAATATTGATCTTTGTATATAAGACTAGGCTAATTGTTCCTCATAGAACGGGAACAAAGAAGTAGAAAAACAATCGGAATGAGCGACTTTAAAGACAGTTTGAACATAAGAATAGAAAAATGTAAAATACACTTTGCATGCCGCTGTGAGCTTCGAACTCGAGACCTCTTGTTTGGCAGCCCAGACACAGAACAAAGGCAAATGTTCATGTTTGTATACAAGATTACATATTTGAGCATTAACAAATATTTCCCCGAAAAGATACAATAGCCGATTTGTTAATATATTAAAGTTTTTGTTATCTGTTGTTGCCGTTTTTCTGCTCAAATTAAAATGCATCAAAATAATTAATTTCCAGTAGCCTACCTTCCATATTCCCATGACCTCATTTTCAAGACCTTTCCTTGCATAGCTAAAGTAACTGCACAAGCAGTGTATAAATCGGAGACTTCATTTTTAATGGGATCGACTTTCCCAATGAACCAAATCTTGTCAATTACAAATGGATTAACCACAAATTTATATTCAGCCTAGTAATAAATGAATACCCTCAATCGGCAAAAACATCGACATGTAATAGATATTCATATGATGAAAAAAAACAACTCTCCTTTCACAATAGCTCTCACGTTCCGTTTCCTTCGTCTGAATAATGATTTAATAATCATCTTTTAGCATGGGACAAGGGAAACACAGATATGAACAGAAAATAAACTTTTGTGCTGTATTATATTTGGAATATGTTTTTGTTCTTACAAAATGTTTTTTCAGAACTTCATAATTAATGTAACTTTCCAACGAGACAACAGACAGTTGTTTAGATTGGCAGACAACCGGATCAACACGTGGATATTAAAAGGGCAGATGGCCGAATGAACTGATGCACAGACATACTTACAGACTAATGAAAGGACTAAATGGTGTCCCTCCTGATGGGTGAATATAAACGGACGGGCTAATAAAAGGACAATCAGACAGTCAGTTTGAGAGTGAAAAGGACACAGA
>JAECUM010040418.1:0-20771 GCA_016617855.1 Megalonaias nervosa | reverse complement strand
ATATATATATGTAATTAAATTGTTTGTGTGTTAGTTTCGAAATTCTTTTTATTTTATTTTTGTTTCATTACATTTTATAGTAATGAATATTTTCATGGGATTCGAAATTGTTTTTTCAGTAATTCGATATTTTCTTTTAGTAAATGTTTATCTAAGACGTAAAACGTGTTACATGAAAATTAATTGTAGTTAACCTAGTTCGTCCTGGGTTGGGAAGTTCGTAAACAGGCAGTTAAAATGATTGGTCAGTAACAAGGCCATACTTTGCGTGATCACCATGTGTAAACAACGTTTTTTTATTATTGGTTCTTAAGTGGGGCTACACTGGTGTACGTGATCGATCTCTTGTAGTAAGAGACCACATGACCCATCTCGCGAGACTTGAAATGATGTTTTGGGGTTTAAATTAGCATTCTTAATATTTTTCTGTCAGAGTCGTTTTAACATCTTGAAGGAACAAGGTGTTTTTTTTTAATCGTTGCCAGATTGTTTGTTTTTCATCTGATTTTTGGATTTAATAATTTATTCTCCTGGAAACTCAACAAGCTGACTTTTTTATAAAACATTCTGAAAGATATACATGGAAATTTATTCTGGAATTATTCGGAAACAAAAACTGTGATTCAATTGAGGAATTGTTGATATTCGTACATGGATCACATCTGACGTCATCGCCTTCCATATTTGTATGTCGTCGAGATTCGAACCTGGATTCTAATAGAACTATTTAGTGATAGGACTTGTATTTTTCATTCTTAGGATTAAATTTTGGATTATATTCACAAATCATAAGTCCTATTTTCCAATTTTTACATTGTTTTCTAGGGAAATAAATTATGTTGTTAAAATATACAAAGCTTGTTGACTTCACTCTTTTCACTTGTTATTATTGTACGAGCCTACACGTAACAGGAGAAAACTGGGTCGCTCATCCTTGGGATATATGAATTTTGGTTAAATATTTCCGAAAATTGGTTTTTTGAAATTTAAATTCCCCTAGTCTTTAAATCCCAAGTACTATTTTACATTTTGTTTGAAATCTTTAGTGAAAACAACAGGCTTTCATTCACAGTATCATCAAACGTTGATAATTTTTTGGAATTTTACCGAGGAGTGTTGGAAAATTTTGAAAATGGAAGTCCAGCTAAAAAAGTTGGAATTAGAGATAAGACAGGTTCAGTTTCAGATAGAAAAGATACAAAGGGAAAAAGAAATGGAAGTAATGCAGTTGCAATTTAAAGAAAAAGGGAAGAAAGACAGATGCAATTAGATAAGGAAGAAAGAGAGAAAGATAAACAAAGGCAGTTACAATTTGAGAAAAGAGAGAGAGAGAGACAGATGCAAAGAGAGAAGGATGAAAGGGAATTTCAAATTAGAATGAAAGAATTAGAGCTGGAGAAAGGAAAACACTCCCCTACTTTTGATATTTACAGAAATATCAAGCTAGTGCCCCCTTTCAGGGAAAAAAGAAGTAGATAGATATTTTCCTTATTTTGAAAAAGTTGCTGAAAGTTCAAGTGGCCAAGGGAGTACTGGACTCTATTATTGCAGTGTGTATTTACTGGTAGAGCTAGTGATATATATTTTTCACTGTCATTAGAACAAAGTTCTGACTATGATTTGGTTAAGGACTGTATTTTGAAGGGTTATGTGTTGGTCCCTGAGGCTTATCGACAAAAATTCAGGTTTTCTAGAAAACCAACTGACCAGACCTATGTCGAATTTGCATGGGAAAAAGCACAACAATTTGATAGGTGGTGCTCTTCTAGAAAGGTCAATAAGATTACGAAAGTCTCAGACAACTCATATTACTTGAAGAGTTCAGGAACTGTGTCCATGGTGACATTGGAATGTATCTTGACGAGCATGAGATCGAAACCTTGGAAAATGCTGCTCGTGCTGCTGATAACTATTCTTTAACTCATAAAGTTCCTGTTGTAGGCAAATCATTCACTCAGCAGTCTACTGGTAGAAAGGTATTTCAGCCTAATACGACTCCTCCTAAAATTCAATCTGGCACAACTTCTAAAAATCAAGCTTCTGATAAACTTGATTCAAAATCCTTGTCTCTGCCTATGTGTACCTATTGCAAGAAAAAAGGACACGTCATTTCTGATTGCTTTAAATTGAAATATAGGCATCAGAATCAAGATAGACCTATCCCAAATGCTCTTATTTCTAAGAGGTCAAGGTCACGGTCATGTATTGAAAGCAATACATTTGTCGGGTCTCATAAACCCCAGTCTGATTTTATTATGGAGAATTATGAACCATTCATGTCGAAGGGTTCTATATCACTCTTGGGTGATTTGGCCAATCCTATCCCTATTAAAATTTTAACGGATACAGGAGCTTCTCAGAGTCTTTTAGTTTCAGGTATTTTGCCTTCTTCTGAGAAGTCCTGTTCTAATGAGAGTGTTCTCATTCAGGGAGTAGAGTGCGGCTTTGTTAATGTTCCTCTCCTTTCTGCAAATTTGTCATCAGACTTAGTTTGAGGACCTGTGACAGTCGGTATAGTGTCTAACGTACCCGTTGAGGGCATTCATTTGTTGCTAGGCAACGACCTGGCTGGAGACAAGGTTGTGGTTAATCCACTTGTAGCTAACAAGCCTTCTTTGGATCAGATAGTTGATCCTATTGAAAAAGAATACCCTGAGTTATATCCAGCTTGTGCAGTTATCAGAGCTATGGCAAAGAAAGCTCTTGAGAATGATTTTGATAAGTAAAATATTCCTTTAGCTGACACATGTATTGGTCAGGCTTTTGATGAGGTCACTTTCACTTCTAATTTGGATCAATCAAAAGGTATTGATCACAGTGATCATCTTTTAAATACTCATTCTCTTGTATCTAATCAGGGTGATAAACGACAATCACTTGTCGTCGAACAGGAAAAAGATCCTGAGATCTCTTGTTTGTTTCAGAGGGCCATTAGTGAAACTGAAGCCACTGAAGTACCTGTCTGCTACTTCATTTAAAATGGAATTCTTATGAGAAAATGGAGACCTCCTGAGGTACCTGCTAATGACGAGTGGTCAGTGAACTGTCAGATTTTAGTCCCAAAATCTTACAGACAGGAAATACTTAGTTTGGCCCATGAAACTCCTCTGGCTGGTCATTTAGGGATAAATAAAACTTATAACAAGATCTTGACTCACTTTTACTGGCCAAAAATTAGAAGTGATGTTTGTAAATTTTGTAGACCTTGTTATACTTGTCAAATGGTAGGAAAACCCAATCAGAAGATACCTAAGGCTCATCTGCAACCAATTCCTGCATTTGACTAACCATTTAGCAGAATTATGGTAGATTGTGTTGGTCCCTTACCTAAGACCAAGTCAGGCAACCAATATTTGTTGACCATTATGTGTGCGTCAACAAGATTCCCAGAGGCAATTCCTTTGAGGAATATTATAGTAAAAGCTTTGGTAAAGCTTTTTACTTAATTTGGCCTTCCCAAATCTGTCCAAACCGGTCAAAGTTAAAAAATAATTTGTCTGGACTTTTTCAGGATGTTATGCTTGAATTTGGCACTCTGCAATTCAAGTCAAAAGTGAAACTATGGTTTCTCAAAACTTTACTTGAGAGAACATTTCAGTTTTGTAATAGAGTTCATTCTCTCTTGCTCATTCTTCAAAGTTTTCTTCAATTTAGATTTCACGGCCCTTACAAAGTAAAGAAGAAAATGAATGAGTTCAATTATTATAGTACTCTGATCTAATTAAATTAATGAAGTACTAGTATATTGAAAGAGATAGCCAAGTAAATTATACAATTAATTTAGTTGTACCTGTCCCACCAACTGAGGATTTAACTGAAGAAATTCAATTGGACACCGTTGATCTTGGAGCAACAAATCTTCGGAATTCGGAAGTTATGAAAGATCTAGACCAGAAACTTGTACATTTGCAACAACAAGAAAGAAATCAACTTAAACAGTTATTATTCGAATATGAGCACTTGTTTCCGGATATTCGTACGAGGACAAACAAAATTTTTGACGATGTTGAAATTGTAGATTAAAAACCTGTGAAACAACACCCATACAGATTGAACCCTCTGAAACAGGAAAACTTGAAAAAGGAAATGCAGTATTTGCTGGAGAACAATTTCATAGAGCCCAGTAAAAGTGATTGGAGTTCACCATGCATACTTGTTCCGAAACCGGATAAAACTTTCCGTATGTGCACTGATTATAGGAAGGTGAACAGTGTGACAAAAACAGATTCATTTCCATTACCAAGGATCGATGATTGTATTGATAAAATTGGAAATGCCAAGTAGGTCACCAAATTTGACCTTCTGAAAGGATTTTGGCAAATTCCACTAACGGAGAGAGCGAAAGAAATTTCGGCGTTTGTGACTCCAGATGGACTCTATCAATATAAAGTAATGCCGTTTGGGATAAAGGGTTCTCCAAGTACGTTTCAACACTTGATGAATATGATTACTTCCGGTCTAGATAATTGTTATGCTTATATTGATGATGTCATCATCTACAACGACACCTGGAAAGGACATCTATCCACGATGCGGAAATTCCTTGAAAGACTCACTGATGCTAATTTGACAATCAATTTATCTAAACGTGAGTTCTGCCGTGCTTGTGTAACTTTTCTAGGACATACTGTGGGACATGGTCAAGTTAAACTTTTTGATGCTAAGGTGAAGGCTATCTCTGATTTTCCTGTGCCTGTCAGTAAAATGCAACTGATGCGATTTTTGGGTATGGCCGGATATTATCGAAAGTTTTGTTCCAATTTTTCCAATGTTGCTGAGCCTCTGACAAATTTGTTAAGTAAGAGAAACAAGTTTCTTTGGACCGAAAAATGTCAGGAAGCTGTTGATAGATTAAAAGCCATACTCAAAACTGCTCCGGTTCTAACAGCTCCAAATTTCAATCAGTCTTTTAAATTATCTGTGGATGCAAGTGATGTTGGGGTTGGAGCAGTATTGATTCAAGAAGACAGCAATGGTATTGATCACCCAGTGTGCTATTTCTCTAAGAAATTAAATAAGCACCAAAGAAATTACTCAACAATCGAGAAGGAATGTTTGGCTTTAATATTGGCATTACAGCATTTTGAAGTTTACATTAGCTCAGCTCTTTCTCCGGTTGTTGTGTACAGTGATCACAACCCCCTTACTTTCATCGACAAGATGAAAAATAAAAATCAAAGATTATTAAGGTGGAGTCTGTTTTTGCAAGAGTATAATCTCAACATCAGGCACATCAAAGGAAAAGACAATTTGATTGCAGATGCACTTTTCCGTGCATAGAAATATTATTTCATATACACTTTATATAATTCATAAGAATTTTCTTATGTAATTTTGTTTACCTCATGTATAATTTACATATGGTAAAAAGAAAGCTTTATTATGTAAATCTTTCTTTTTTCTTTATGGGGGTGGGGAAATGTTACGTATATGTAATTAAATTGTTTGTGTGTTAGTTTTGAAATTCTTTTTATTTTATTTTTGTTTCATTACATTTTATTGTAATGAATATTTTCATAGGATTCGAAATAGTTTTTTCAGTAATTCGATATTTTCTTTTAGTAAATGTTTATCTAAGACGTAAAACGTGTTGCATGAGAATTAATTGTAGTTAACCTAGTTCGTCCTGGGTTGGGAGGTTCGTAAACAGGCAGTTAAAATGCTTGGTCAGTATCAAGGCCATACTTTGCGTGATCACCATGTGTAAACAACGTTTTTTTTATTATTGGTTCTTAAGTGGGGCTACACTGGTGTACGTGATCGATCTCTTGTAGTAAGAGACCACATGACCCATCTCGCGAGACTTGAAATGATGTTTTGGGGTTTAAATTAGCATTCTTAATATTTTTCTGTCAGAGTCGTTTTAACATCTTGAAGGAACAAGGTGTTTTTTTTAATCGTTGCCAGATTGTTTGTTTTTCATCTGATTTTTGGATTTAATAATTTATTCTCCTGGAAACTCAACAAGTTGACTTTTTTTTATAAAGCATTCTGAAAGATATTCATGGAAATTTATTCTGGAATTATTCGGAAACAAAAACTGTGATTCAATTGAGGAATTGTTGATATTCGTACATGGACCACATCTGACGTCATCGCCTTCCATATTTGTATGTCGTCGAGATTCGAACCTGGATTCTAATAGGACTTTTTAATGATAGGACTTGTATTTTTGATTCTTAGGATAAAATTTTGGATTATATTCACAAACCGTAAGTCCTATTTACCAAGTTTTACAATTTTGTCTAGGGAAATAAATTATTTTGTTAAAATATACAATGCTTGTTGACTTCACTCTTTTCTTCTGTTACATTTGTACGAGCCTACACGTAACAATAGATCGATATATATCATATTATAGAAACAAATAGGCGTATTTGTGCTCTTAAAACAGCAATTTTCGGCTCAAATTACCGATAAATACAGATATAATATTCAAAATACAAATGTTGATAATGAATGGTGTCTTAAAGACACGCTTGTTTGGCTCTACATTTAGTTGACACTGCTGCATACCCAACATACAGAGAGAGAGAGAGAGAGAGAGAGAGAGAGAGAGAGAGAGAGAGAGAGAGAGAGAGAGAGAGAGAGAGAGAGAGAGAGAGAGAGAGATTTTCAGTTAAAAATAAATCTGTACGCATTCTATCAAGCAATTGACACTTTACGTTTTCTTATTCTCCTGACTTGTATCTGAAACTCTCGGAACTGGTGATACTAACTGGCCAAGTGATTCATCTCTGAAATACAAGAATTCTATTATTGTCTGTATATTAATGACTTAATATTTGAAAACTGACATATAACACAATGCAAACTATATCATCTAGGTAGTGAAGTAGGGTGTCTGAATTTCAAACTAATATGTTATACAACATTTTGCTAACTTGTTACCATATGTGAAAGAAGAAATACAACAGTAATTCATCGCATCGAGCTGAGCATACGTTAACAGTAATGTTCTGTTGTTCATATTCATATAAGTACACATTTTAAATTCACCTAAAGAAAGCAGACGGATCCTATACATATCAAGAGAGATATAATGATTACCTGACATTTTTAATGATTAGGAAGATACACTGATACGTGTTTACACGTACAGCCATGGTAAACTGGGAAGATTATGCAGCAACCATCTCGTTTTTAAATGGCTTAAACTATTTAGTAATAAAGGTATGGGGCCTTGATAATATAAACTTAAAACGTAATTCCTGCTTAAAATAGAAAATCCCACTAACGTTTAATTTAAATCGTTCTCAAATATTTGCTCCACACTGTTGACATTCATTTTGATTTCTGGGACATGGTACAGGATGCAGATCGTCTGAGTAAAACAAATAAATGACTATACACACCTGATCCTGAAACAATATTTAAAACATATTTTGTTACAGAGAGCAGGCACCCATTCTGATCTAGTTTGCTCATATACATCAAATGATTTTGATGTTTTCTTACTAAATTAGTTTTAATCATATATTGGATTGAGCGCGTGACTATAAATATGCAAATTAACCAAAGTAGCAGAAATATCAAAGAGGCGAGGTCACTTTAAACTTTTGTTTCTACTTATTTTACGTGGATTGCAAAATCTGTTCTCATAATGTAACGTTATTTCTACAGAAGGTTCTGATTTTGGTGTCGAATAAATATTCAGAGTGAGGCATCTGGAATTAAGGAAAAATCAAAACAGTGACCAGACTTAGAATCAAACTTTTCTAAACAATGTCATTTGATCTTCACAACGATTGCAAACGTAGATAGTCAAAATCGTTTCTACGTGTGATGCTGTTGCACAGGTTCTCAAATCCTTAAATCGGGTTACTCTAGAGAATAAGTACACATACACATTTGCGTCTTTGATGTGCAGGCCCACTTCTCTTATACTGGTGCATCATGCATAGTTCAGTCTCTTCCTGTCGAATGATCTATCCAGTATGGTGAAATTCTATGAAATTGGATTCTAACAAGTGGTCACAGATTTGTACCTTGGTTTTGCGACTGATACCATACAGTGCACGAGTCAATTAGTCAGGAGAATGAGATTGAAAGGAGATCATGTTGCATATTTCTTCATATATACGTCGTATGGGATGTCTAAATGAAAGGGCCACCTTATCGGCACCAGTGGTGAAAAATACTTGGTACCAAATCTCAAGTAATTTGGAACAGTCGGTTTTAAATTGATGAGTAAATATGCATGACATGTTTGAGTGGCACCGTTACACGCGTTATTCAGATCGAGTGTTCTTAACTGTCTGGCTAACACTTGCACTTAAGATTTATCTTACGGACTTTAAACCAGTATCGCGAAAAGGGCAATGGGACTGATGGTACAATATATTTTTTCTTTATGGAAATAATGTTGTGTAACGTAAATGACATTAACCTTACGAGGATGTCCTTTTCGTGTAAATCAGAGTTTAATTTCTATTTCGTCTTCTAGGAACATATTATCAAAGATGATCAGACAGGTTTCACTAAAGTCAGACACTACCCTATTTTCTTCACGAGGAATACCTTTTTCGAACGAAATGGATTCTACTGATCTTTCTTGAACCAATGTGTACACCGATTGCACTCCTTATAACAACCATTTTAGGGTGATAATAATACAATTGTGATTTGTGTCCGATCAAACGTTTGACAAACTTGGTTTCACCTTAAACGCTCAGATCAGAAGTCAACATGTTAAAGGGATTGCAAATATACAAGGCCTCCCAGCTTTGACTGTCTAACATTTTGTGAGTCGCTATGGAAACATAACAGGAGGTACAGGAGGATAGAACAATAGAACAGAGTTGGGAAATCTTAGATGACCATCAAAGATACAAGAAAGTTTAAGCATTTCATAGATGTTTAATATTTGTTCTAAAAGTGCAAGCACACAAAAATAACAACACATTTCAATAATTAAAACAAGTGAACTAATAAGACTCAGTACATCGATGAAGCGCAAACTAACGTGAACAAAGCTGCATATAAAGATGTCAGTGTATGCTATTCTCGACCTGTGCGCCCCAAGAATTCTGTCTACACTCTCTGGTGATCTTCATCAAGTATCTGCAAAATGCATTGACTCTAATTTCCCAGGGAATTTAGTTTGCTTCATAATTTCATTTTCTATGACAGTACGTTCGTGGACTTATTTATTCGTTTGTTTCAGGCTCCTCTCCAACTGTTTCTAAAATTAGCTTTGTACTGTTCATAAATCACCCACCATTATTATGCTGGGAAACGAAATCCGAGAATGGTTGTTACAAACACACACACCAAATTTCAACCAAAATTCAATGGTATAGCAGTGAGTGGAAACACTTTACTGAAAAGAGCTTGATAATCCTCAAAGTCCTAATCACTGTCATTGACGTTCTTCCACGGAATTTGCTGCAGCACTGAGGACAAAAGTCTTCACAAGGTAAGCTTTTATATTAATCCATTACTGTAAAGGTTTTCCTTTTTGTGGAAAAAGTAACGGTTTTCCAAACAGTATTTGGTGGTAAATTATACAAAAAGAGGTCAGTCACTCACTTATACACGATAAGCCTTGAAGAAGTATTTTAATTAAGCCCACATTATTTTAAACGTTTCTAGCAATCCTCTAGGGCTTTTTTTGTCCTCTGGAATTCTGTATATAGTTGTCACATTTTAGACCTAAATCGTAACATCGAAACTATTCATAGTTAAGGGCAGCTGATCAATGTCTGACATTTTGAACACTTTGAAAACAATCATTCCTGTTACAGCATTCAGGTGGCACTAATTAAAACGCCTATCTCGTGAAAGAAGAAAATGTTATTTAAGCTTAGCTTGAATCTGTATGAGCTCTTTGTAATATATTATGCAGCTCAGGGAGCAAACTACGAATCTTCTATTATAAGCTATCTATGGAGATAATAATCTTGCCATACCTAACGAAACTAACTACAGCACAGAGACCATCTGGCATGTTCCTTGAAGTGTCTGTCTTTATACTCCCAATCATGGATCTTCACACTAAAACTGAAACATTGTACTTGGTCTTCTCCACCGACCAAACACACCCGTTCTTGCTAACGACTTGATTTGACTTTGAAGATCACAACACCAAGGCAAAGCCACGGGAAAAGTTTATTCTTCTTTGATATGTACATCGAGATGATCTAGTTGTATCCAAAGCGGTGCATGGATGAGATTCGTAGGTAAGTACACTACACCACTTTTAGCTGTAACGCAGAAAGGTGTTCCTGCGTCGCTTTTGCTAGTAGTACAACAACGGCAGCGCTGTCGATTGTAGTAGTATTTGGTTCACGGCTATGATGGTGACAGAAGTATATTAAATGTTGGTGTCAAAGTAAAGGACTTTATCTCCCAAAATTTCTAAGGCAACTCACAATTTTTAACGGGCATTGGCTGTCACGTTGGGTGCTATGATATCATTTCCAAACTAGTCGGGAGATAAAACTGTCGCGCCTTCGTACGTGACCAATATAAAATCTTCATTGACTATCTCCTTGCGTTTCATCAGTTTTCCTTTCACATACAGCAGTTGAAAGTAGCACTTGGATCTGACATGTATTCCATCCTGGGTAATATGGAACGTTGTGCCAATCTTCGCCACAACCTATGTAACATAACTTTGGCAAACGATCATCTTCCTTGGTTCTTTTACGCGTGTTCCAAAGGAATACTTTCTAAGGAGCCTTACCTTTCTTTGCAATTGCTTGTGTCTTCTGGAGTCTGAAATGTAGATGGATAGCCAAGAGCTAAGGTCAGTTTGAGAAATTCGTTTACGTAGCCAGAATAAAAAAATCTTTCTTCTAGACATCGTACTAATGTTGTTGTCATGTTATAGGAAATTTAAATATTTCTGATACATTTAATAGTTGGTACCCACATTTCAGAACATGGTTCTGTAAATGCGCGTTCATCATCTTTGTGACAATATGTTTGGTCTTGAGTAATGTGACACGACGGGATGTTACCAGTGGACTGGAGATAAGACTGCATTTTATGAAGCCTTTGTAGTTACCAGTCTGTTCCACGTATGTGTTGAACTTGTTTCACACGATAATGCTTGCAACAAGTGTTATTAACAAAGGCTCGTTTGCGAGAAGAGCAATGAATTAGCCCTTATCCTTGAGGAATGCATTCTTTGGAGGCAAAAATAATCCCGACATCTCTCTCCGAATGGGAAATTATTGGTCAAATAATACTGTGTAATATCCGTATCCTCTTTAGATATGCCCTCTTGTTGGCAAAGGACTTCTGCTTCTCGTAGTTGGCTCTGTTATATTGTCGTTTGCCCTCACTTGCTCTTTTCTAGCCTGCAGTCTCCGTTATCTCGGCGTACATTTGACCCACAACGACGGCACGCGTTAAGCACATCTGGTGTTTGTGAGTTTCAATTTAGACGCGTTTGATACTGTTGCATCCGCGAATAACCGGTTTATGGATGGTTCACTACCTTTAAAAGGTGAAACGTGGGTCATGTGTAGAGTGTCTTTTCCATGTGTAAAGTGTCGGTCACGTTAAAAGCATCATTTGAACATGTTGAATTTTGTTATTGGATTTGGAACTTTTTCATGTTGCCCGGGTATTAAATTCGCTCTATACTATAGACCATACAAACTGTCATGACGAATAGAGAGTCTGACACGATCGTTCCCTTTAACTTGGCATTGTCATTTCAATGGCACAGCCAAAGACTCCTATTAACCTGTCATGAAACTTACTGTTTTGGTACTTCAGACTTGGTTTCGTTAAATTGTGCTCAAGCATGTGTGTGTGTAGACGCCGTGGCTTTAATTTTCTTGGAGTCTTTCGAAGGTAATAATAATTTTCGAGAGCTAACAAACGAGTTTAGATTTTTGGTGTATCTGGACTCTCTTTGTATTGTGGCAGACGCTAAAGATGTTTATTCAGGTTCACTCATGTCTTCTTTGCAATCAATTGGCATGCACTTGATCTAACATTTCAGTTAGCGTATTAGGCAACATCGAAATTTGACTTCTACTCTTGAATATTTCTTCTTTTGGTTTCTTTTCAGTATCATGTTTTCGTTTCATCCCAATTCTGAGGCTTAGTTTGACTATGTTTTTTACACATTCTGTATATACACAGATAGATCATCACCTGTAATATATATAATCACTTGAGCTGTCCAATATTGAAGAAGATGGAGGAGTCACAACAGATCGCCTTTATGTCGTAGATTTACACAATATATTTCAGATATGATCTCGTACTATTCCTCTCAATTATAAAAGTCAAAATACTTTATATGTCTGTCAACAGAACGGACATTGGGCTTCATAATGTCTGAAAAGTCAAAGCAAAAGAAAGACAGCAGCAAAGAAAGACAAAGTTATAGATATCTGTTATCATTTTCAAGAAGAAAGACATTGGTGTTCAGAGTGTCATAAGAAACGCAAGAACAAGCAATAGAATGGGAGGAGGCGAGTTCTTCAGAAATAGAAGAAGAACATATGCCCGCCGAGAAATACAGGAGATCAAGAAAACTAGAAGACAGTTTACAGGAAGAACCCGTGCCAGGAAAGAAATTAAAAAGGGACCATCAGTGAAAAACAAATGAATATAGTGGAGTTTTGTGATCTAGTTATGAAAGTTTGCAATGAAAATATACCAGCAATTAAAGAAAGTGTCTCTCTTTCCTGATTTTTGTACAGAACAGATAAGATATTTATACATTCACTCATACACTCATACACGAACACTATTAAATCACGAGAATAGGGATTTAAGCTTTACTTCATTTGACAATAATCGTGCAGTGTCTCTATTCGAAGAGATATTGGTGGCTGTGAAAAGGACAGTTGGCTATTTCTTCTTTGAAAACTAAAAGCTTATGGACTTGACACCATCAACTTTAACAGCTTCAACCCTTATCCACAGACAAGTCTTATTCCTGCTCCTGTTCATTTCACCAAAATGTTATGACTTCTGCCCACTAGATTGGTTTTCCCGCCGCCAGGTAAACTCGTGAGCTTTATCGTGGCTTACGTGCTTCTCTTACTACTCATGCTTGTTTCTCAGTCTAGCAGAGATATATCTATACATAGCACTAAGGCAGTGAAAGAAAAAAATATATTTGTTTTTAAAAAACAGCAGGGGTTTTTCTCCTCTGAGACACAGACCCGATGGAAGATCGTGTTGTTGCACTAGAAAAGTGGCGGAATAACATCAAGTGGAAGGGAAGTCAAAGTCGTTGGGCGGTGGGGGGGGACGAGTTATAGACCCCTCTTAATATTGTCTCATGAATATTAATGCCTAACTCAAAACGAGGCTAACTGAGCATAGCTGCCTTAGCTGCTACGGCGTCTATAATGATATAATGGCTACTTCTTACAGTGACAAGGATTTAGATTTAGTGCCGCCACTTACCTTTTCATTATTGAAGCTTATGTCAAGTTAAATAAGAAGTCATCTGGTGAAAAATCCATGAACAGGGGATTCAAGTATTTCAGTGAAGGATACATCCAAGATCTAAGAGGCAAGTGTTGTTTTCCTTATCATCCACACTAAGTTGGAAATAATTGTTTCAGTGACACATTTGCATTACACTCATTCTCTTTCCCTCTGTTAAAGCTATTAGCACTCCTCTCCTAAAAAAATGTGATGTGATGAGAGATTTCCTACATCAGTTTATATCCTGACCAATCTGTCCAAGATTATATCTCTCCTTAGGGTATCATTTTCCCCAAAGATAATTGCCAGTTTAATATAATCCAAGTAACTTGATAAGTTTCAGATCTCCAAGCAAAATCAAGGCTAGAATATGCATGGCATTGATGACTTCAACATGTTGAACTGTTGTCAGTTTTGTGATACCCAATTTACCATAATAAATTGTAAAATAGTTCAAATCAAAGAGCCACAGGCAAAATGAGTGTAGAGTAGCTATTATTATTATTATTATTATTATTATTATTATTATTATTATTTCAGTGAGACCTGTTGATAACGGATCTGAGGTGACAGGCAGGTGTTATAGATTTCAGAGGAAAAATGAAACACCATATCAAATTAAAGCAATTTATTTTAATTTTTAAACATGAAGGCTGTTTGATTATGCATGTTGTTTGAAGCATACAATTTACAAGCTTATATTTAACAGAAGAATAAACCTAAAATTGGACATTTCATAAAATTTCATTTTAATCATTGCAGGTCACATTTAAAGAAATATCGGAGGCTACATCAATATCTACATTCTGCACTTGCCTAATGGGACTAGCAGGATCGTGTGGACATATTGTTGGTCTACTCTATGAGCTTGCCAAGTACAAAATGCTGTGACAAAGGGCACTTCCAAAAGATATAGCAAAAACATCCCAGTCAGGGACGAAGGTTGTTGAATTCTTATCTCGGTACGATCAATTATGACTCGGGTGGGTGGATACAAAGCTCTGAAACACTCTGGCATTAATTTTTGAATAATCTCTCTTTGGTAACCAAATAGGAATGGTACCAAGAACAAAATATAGAAAGTTAGCCCAAGTGACTATTTTACAGCTTACGGTTTCCAAAGAACAATTGAATCTAACGCTGAGATCCTGCTCACGAAGACCAGCTTTTAAACGACAAAGAAACATGAACAATTCATCTATAAGGAGCATACATTTTCTACCTGCCAGACTAATAGTTTCACTACTTTTGTAGTAGGCACTCTGCATGGTTTGAGCTGATGGATGAATACAAGTAAAGAAAGCAGTAAAGGTGTCATAGGAGGAAAAACCTGTATAGAATAATATATGAGAGTTGTCACTTGAAAAACTATTTAAGCCAAAACATTTTATTTGCAACTGGTTTTTCAGTCTTTCGCATTCTTCTGATTTATGCCGAAGTTTCTCCTCCAACTCTTCTATCCTTTGCTGATATAAGGATTGTCCTTGATCATCATTACCGGATTTGGCTTCTGTGTCAGCAAACAGATCTGTCAGTTACATCATTATCCATTCTGTTAAATGAAAAGAAGCATCCTTGTACAATACAACAAGATTATATCATTGTAATGTCAGCCAAACACTAACATATTTCACCTTTTTGTTCGGGAATCTGCTGTATCTACAATTACTTGAGATGTAATAATGCCTCTTTTAAATTGCCTGGCTACAATGTGGCTTTTAAAGAACCATTTCATCAAAATGTTGCAATCAAGTTTTGTGTATTATTGTATCAATGACTGTTGTAATAAATTCATGGTTTAGCAGCATCTGAAAAAATATTTTCTTGTTGATATTTCCCTCTCATTTTACAGAATATAATCTTAATTATCTTTTTGAAACTGTAAGTGGTTCTTCAGAAGCAAGTACTTTTCTTTTTAAGGGTCTCCTGGGTATTTTTTCACTGCTCCAATCAAAGATTGATGGCACTGCTTCAGGGCATAGTCTTTTTTGTACTGGTGTCCATGCTTGTAATCATCCTTTGTAAAATGTTTTGAACACACGACTGTTGACTTTGTAACATAGTCAATGCAAATAAACAAAATATGTTGCATACAAGGAATAATACACAATACTAAGAAGAAATATTTCAGGCTTTTACTAAAATATTACTATTGAGTAGTAACTGAAATTTTTTAAAATGTATACGGTAAAAGAGAGCAAGTCTTTGGAATGAAGAACTTTTATATACTGAAAAATAGCAAACGACAGCTGGAAATTTTTAATAAAATGAAATATAAAACATTACTTCATATTTCAAAAACAAATATTAAAGTGCAAAACTTCATTTAAACTTGAGTAAAAAATGGATATAATTTTGAATACTCACTTGAAAGAGTGGGCCTTCACCTCTTCTTATCTTAGTTATCCATTGCTTTTTCAATGTAGGATTCTTTGGAATTGAATGAAAATGAAGTGTAGGATCATCTCGTGAATCTGACGTACAATGGGGCACACAACAATGCGGTGCTGATTTTCTGCTAGTATTACTAGTGGCATCCATAACTTCAGCAGCTTCTACTACAGCTTGCTCAGTTAGCCTCGTTCTGGCAATGGAATCTCAGGCATGCATATAATTTGAAAGAGGTCTATTGCACATGGAAAGTACGTGGAGGAACAGAAAATAGTGGAAAATCGTATGGACAGACTGGAAGAGTATGTTGCAAAAGAATACTAGTGGAAAACAAGAAAGACCTCATACAGGACTGTGTGGCCAAGCTGGAAATGTATGTGGGAAACAAAAACAAGTCAAAAACTAGGCCAATCCGCGAAAGAAACGTGTGGCCAAGTTGGAAACTGTTATATAACAGTTTGCGGAGCATGCCCAAGACGAGAATCGGTTGGTTGTGGCAACAAAACCCATGCTTGCAAAACGGCATAAACTACAACCGGACAGTAGAATGCCAGTATAGGTGCAACCAGCAGCTGCAATGCTAAAACATTGTTGGTGCAGATTCGTGGTGGGAACTAGTGTGTCCCCAGAGGTGGTCGATGATGATACCATGACCTGACACCGGATGGCTACAGGAGTCTACTTGGATGTGAATACTTATAAACTAGTTTGCCGACCGTGCCACACATTGGCAAAAACTAACAAAGTGGAATACTGGTAGTTTTTGATTTTTCACATACATTCTTTTTTATTTACACGAGTTTGTCTGCTGCCCAATATAATATGCTGTCGACCACAACCGTCCATCCCAATTTCCGAACAACAAGTATGGACCGTTGCACTAGAAAACACCAAAGCAAATTTGGTTTTGGTGGATCCGTGGACTATCAATAGAAACAATAGATTCTATCCAAGATGTATATGCAATGGCTCCATCAACGCTGTCCGATCAAAATAAAACCAGTGGTGTGGCCAAGCACGAGCTAGATCTTGTTTTCGAGGACGACCAACACCCTCGGTTTCCCGAACAAGCATGCACTATTGCGCTAGGAAACGCCTACTCGTTTCGTAATTCTAGGACACGTATCTTATTCCAAAATATTGTACCGCCGTTTTTGTTGTGGAACAATCACTGACCATAGATCTCTAGTAAGACAGGCCACGTTGGTTGCAAGAGAACAATGTAGAAGATTGACGATATATGTCGTTTGTCCTCGTATTACTTCACATACAAATGTAGGATTGCTTCTAGACATGTTATGGCTCCCACTGTGTGTATTTTTCCCTGTACATCGAGAACGACACTCGCTGTAGAGTACTATAGTGCTTGTAGCGTCGAAATCATAACAGTCGAGCTTGCTTCACCATTTGAAAGATGTTTCCAATTTGTTCTGTTACTTGTTTCGGCAATGTCTCGCGGGCCATCTCTAGTGCACGTTTGGACATCCGTTTTCGTTTGCACAGCCAAGATTTTTCCTAAGTCCTCTATCACTTTTTTTTCTTTGCAATCCCGACTGTGCGAATCTTTCTATGTATCGTGTCCACATAGTTCCAACGTTCTTTGGTCTGCAGTCTCCAACAATCTTAATTTTCTATTTTATTCTTTGACGAGAGCAACGAAATACAGCGATCGCTTGCAATTTCTTCTAGAGGACAGACTGATTGTTCTACACCAATAGCATGGCTCTTTCAAACTCGACAAATCCTAGATACCTATGTGGACTTTCGAAGTAGAATTTATGGATCTGGAGCGTTGTGTGTATGTACCGAACGGTTGCCAGCGGCCAATGTTGCCTTTGCTTCCTGGTCTATTGTGTAGCATCGCAGTGGTGTCAAAGAAATGCTATCGTAGATATGACTACCAAAATCCAAACTCCAATACTGCCCATATCCAGGCCGGTTTGCATGTTCTGTCGTCTTCGATGTTCGGGTCCGTAGGTAGTATGAGGATACCAAACACACGGTTGTAGATGATGCAGTTGGGTCAATCGCCAACGTCGTGAACAATCCCACGCATTGGCAAGATTTGTCCACTGTCGCGATGGCAGCTGTACAATGAACATTTCTTGGTCGTGTGGATATGCCAATTCCAATCCTTTACCTGACAACGACTTCTGCGGTTTTCTAATCGAGCTCGATACGTTGTCGAAATGCCTACAGAGATACTTTTACATGTGTGGATCTTCGTGCTTGTACATCTGGATACGGAAACGTTTCTAGCCAATGCAGATTTGAACAGTCAGCGAGGGTTGATAGGTGGCCATCAAACGATTCGCGAATATCCCTGGCCTCGATGTTTGATACGATTGTTTGTACAGTTTACATAGGACTGTGTATCGTTCGGGGGTTTGCCATAGATACGAAGGGCTGTGTTCTCTAAGGATTTCAGACACATTCACTTTTGTCACAAATTCAGCAACTGCAAGTGTACTCTAATCAGGATTATTTAGCGATTTCCATGCGGATCGAGCTCATTCGCTTGTATTGGATTCTAACAGCTCCACAGTTGATCTGTTGCTACCAAGACCAAATGTGTGCAAATGTCATACGTTTGGGTGGATATTGCTGTCTGCCGCGATGGTATTCTTTATTTCTTCCTGGATATCGACAACAATTGTACTGGCAGATTCACTGTCTTCAGATGTACAGAACACGTTGCATTTCATGTAAACAATATCTTTGCGGCAAAGGTATTAAACACATAGACATCGTCGACAAATGTTGGAAGACCACAGTACCGCTGCAGAGTACGGCTGCAAATGTGTCCGATCGACATACCCTTGTAGACAGTTGACGCTGAAGATGTCTCATACCAGATTGCTTTCGTATGCGTTATCTTGGATTATATGTAGTGCACCCGATGAAACGTAGCGTATATGGTGGTATTTTGTGTAACATTTGTGGTTTGTATGGTTGCCTCGCAATTTGGAGTGAACTTGTTTTCCATTTTCAATGCAAAAGCTACCCTATATAAAGGTTACCCTATAAAGGCTACCTTATTTTTACAATTTCTTTTTGTTGCATAATATGACGGGGTTTTAGTTTTGTTTTATAGTTTACTTCGACGTCTTTGGGTTCGGGTTGTGTTTGCTTATATGCCTTTGAGTTTGATTTTTGGATATGGTGTTTGTGTTGAGTGCTTGTTTTATGTTTGTGTTTGGGTTTTGTTGACTGGATTTCGTTTATAGATTTGGTGTTTGTTTTTGGTATTCAGTGTATTTATGTTTGCTTTTGGGTTTGTTGTTTGTGTTTGATTTTCGCTATAGAGATACTGGGTTGTCGAAAACAAGCTGCAAGTGGTTAAAAAAGTAACTCCAAGTCAAAGTAACGTCGGCAAAGAAAATGCGTTCATCAACCACCAGAACATACGATCGCCAGAGATTTAAGTATTCCCGAGGCGGAGGTTTCTAATAACTGCATGAAAATTGTGCCAATTAAAATGAATAACTGGTTAGAAATGCGCCCGAGTATTGCGTGTACCCGTGATGATGAGACTGGACAAGGACTGCCTCTCGTGCAATAAAAATACGCGATTGTATTATTGATAGAGGAACTATGACATTCCCTCAGTCTTATCGACTTGAAAAACTAATCGAAGGGGGAACAACAGTTGCGAAATTAGATAACCAAGACACTCGCGCTGATCGTGAAACACAAACATGCGTGCTTGGTCATAGATGGTATTTACGGTCTTCCTGCGGTAGCAATTGTTGGTCTTCACATGACTGGAATCACGACTACAACAACCATCACGGATGCGCCAATCGGTATTATTGTTGGAGCTATATCGATAGTAATTGGTGTCTCTGGCGGTTATAGCAAATTAATTTTCATACGATTCCATTCCCGGCAACATACTTAGACCGAACTGTTCGTGGCCACAAAAATGAATCTCAATACGATCAGAAAAGTTTATTCGGTGGCAATTGAAGATGAAATAATAAGTGGACCTGAATTTGAGATTGTACTGGCAGAAACGGAGAATCACAGACAGTGACGAACATAAATAATAATCAATACAGCAATCCAAACAATCTCCACACAGACAACTGCTTATCGATTGAGAAAACATTAGCACGCAGTACGTGTGTATTGATCGCTGCTATAGGCTTGATAAATAAGTACATCCCTCTGCAGGATGTTTTTTTTTTCTAAAATCACAACATAATAGCATGAAAGGCAGATGTTTCGACCTTTTTGTGAATACCCTTTGGGACAATTCCATACGGACTAGATACTGCCTCCCCCCCCCCACACACAATGACTAGCTCACGTGTATGCTGCTTAAACCCACACGGACAAAATTGAAAGTGAACAAGAGGCCATGCTCGAGTCGGGGCTAAATATATCATGGGGAACAAAGCAAGGACGGGTGAAATGACCACAAAGGGGACAAAATAAAAGCAAACTGAGCATAGTACAACTGGCATAAAATCTTGTCTTCTTTACAAATGAATACCACAAGAAACGGAAGAAAGAAATTTTGGGCATATTTGTATTTAACGTCAAGACCTTCACCAGGCCAAATGTGCTCAGTATATAATAAATTGTCAAAAAGTTACTTATGCAGTCGCGAAGGTGTAAAGAAAAATTGATTCGGTATTTAGACACGGCTAAAATTAAGCGCAGTGTTTACAGCACCTGTTATCTTATCTTTTACGTGCTTAGTGTAAACTGAAATGAAATATAATTGATTTCATATCTTGCAATTTTTCGTAATGCAGCTCTTGTCAGTACTTGTCGCATGATACTGCGATCTATGACTGTTAGGTCATAATGTCTTATCTACATTTAATCTGGCCTGGGATCGTCTTGCAATGTATGCCTCTCTCTCTCTCTCTCTCTCTCTCTCTCTATTAATTTGATACATTAAACAAATATAAATATATATATATATATATATATATATATATATATATATATATATATATATA
>JAECUM010040417.1:0-14114 GCA_016617855.1 Megalonaias nervosa | reverse complement strand
CTCGATGCATGGTTCGAACTACGACAGAATGTCTTGTCCAGGACGCAATATAACAATTAAACTTAGTGAAGGGAAAGAGTGTTAATGCCAACGAAAATGTAAGACTTTTTCCAGACTTTTTATTCATTTTTAACATTTTTCCAGACCTTTTCAAGGCATGGAAAAGCAATTTTCAAATTTAAGACTTTTTCCAGAATTCCAGACCCGCGCGGGAACCCTGATATTATTATAATGGGGTCCATTAAAGAAAAATCATAAAACTTACTATGTAAAACTGGAATCATGACCATGACAGAGTAACTTAATTCAATTGGGTTATTTGGATTTTGCATTTAATATTTAAGTTTCTGATGTGCAGTCATATAGCTTGCAGCTGTGTAGTCCTTTTCTAATCTTATATGGTATAGGTATAGGGCTTCATGCAGATCAGAGTATGAAAGGGTGAAATGTTTGCTCCCTTCTACCTGCTTGGCCAGTGATGAAGGCACCACCATTAATAATGTATCCATCAGGTCAACCAAAAATGAAGTATTGACTCAGTATAATCCTGTTTATACTTGCACAGTATCTACACAAACTGACTCAGACTTACCAGTCTTGGACATAAGGTATACATTTATTACATATACATTACTTGCTTAATACATATTAAGAGGTAGAGGCAGTGGGGAAGGCATGTTTTGGAGCTGGCATTTTAGTATAAAATTAAATATAGATACATATCATTAATTAATTGACAAATTTTGACACAATTTTAAACATTTTACACTTAATGGCCATCTATGGATAAAAACTGTATGCCTAATTGGAGAGGACTGTTCTTTAACTATTGTTTGATTTGGTTTCAACAGATAATATCTTACATGCATTGCTGCTGCATACAATCAGTCCAGACAGATGACATTATATAAGCTACTATACCTCAGTGGCAGAGTATCCACTGACACAATAGAAGACCTAAATTCATTCCTGGTAGTAGCCCAAGTAGCTCTGTCTAGATGAACTTCACAACACACACTTACCGGTACTTATTGTAACTACATACGCATGCAGTTATTCTGCTTAATATTATTGAAACAAACATGTTCTGTGTATTGTTTGATCTTTACATCACATTTCATTTTCACAGGAACTGAAAGAGGGTGGAGCTATGTTTCTGTACATGATAAATTACCAATATCCAAAAGTACATGATAAATTACCAATATCCAAAAGTAAATTAGAGCACTTGAACACGTAATATCAACACTCAGCATATTATTTAGTCAAATGATGCATCTTAGAATTTTTATTGTCTGATTTTCAGAAGATGTTATTGCCACTCGCATGTATCATTGAACTTCGGTTAATCTTTCCTTCAAGTTATGTCACAGGGTACCCTTACTTTAGACCAATTAAAAACAGACATTGAATTATCATCAATTTGAATATTTTCATAATAAAGAAGTCAGTATCTGACCAATATTGACACAAGTAAGGAAAGTTATTTTCTACTGACACATTTTATCATACATTATGAAATCTGGGTGACACAATGATTGAGTTTGATGCTTTCATTCAACTGTATTTATTTAGTACAAGATTGCTGCCCTCTTAAGCAAATGCGTATCCTTGCATCTTGATATTTTGCATATTATATTATCAAAATTTATCAGCTGTGTTTGTTACAAGGTTTCGTATGATTTAACTATGTATTTTTCAAAGTTGTTTAGTGTTTAACTTGTATCAGAATAGATCTGGAAAAATTCCATTTTCCTATCCCACCTTCCAGACAAGTATAAACTAAATTTCACTTTGCCAGGAACAAATTTTACATGCCTGATGAAACAATCGTTGTGTATTATAGAGGCTTTATTTAACATAAGACATACTTATCATTATATTACCCCAATTTTTAAATGCCATTATCAAATGTATGAGTGTCTGTAGTAGGTATTTTTTCCCCTAAAGTTTCAGTCTTAAGGCACTAACTCTATATGATTTCAATCTAAAGTTTTTGTAACACACAATTCTTGACAACTATGTTGCACATATGGATACGAGCCCATTCATTATAACACGCACTTACAAAAATCTATTTGCAATCTTGAAAGCAATATTACTGTCAGTGACAAATTTTGTTGAGAAATAAAGCACATGCAAATATTCAGTGGAAAAAAGCATGCCCAGGCAAGCATACTCATGGACTACTTGCCCTGCAGTTTGTTTGTTCAACTTGTCTCAGGTGTCCAATGGATATTTCCAGTTATGCATATTTATTTTTTTGCTGCATCTCTTTTCAAGTGTCCATTTATAGTGCTGCAATTCTATGCTGAATAATATTGTCTTTAACATTAATGACAATGACAGTTTAAGATCTGTTTCATCGGTTTATTGTCTCTTGTCCTTGTATCATTCTTCTTCAGATTTCTAAAGGAAAACATTTAAGGAAGGTGCATTTACATGGAGACAAGACATGAACAGCTTGACTAATCTTTTATTCTACCATGTTGTGTAATTAATTTCTCGAGGTATATAAAAACCCATACCAAATTCTATTTACATATACTTCTTGATATGAAAGTTACCAGTTAACATTTTTCATGTAATAACTTAAAATTTTAATAAGTATAAAAGATGAGAAACATTTCAAAAATTTTATAGCTGAATTATTCAGCTATTCAGAATAGTATGTGCATAACCTGTTATGTATATTTAATTTGTGTTGTTTGTTGGCTTTTCTTAATGATTATATATAATATATATCTGTAGTTTTAGTTGACCTTTGTCCAAAATCACGTTAATGGTGTACCTGACCAGTGACATTTATTTTGTAAGCAGCATAATTGCTGCAATACTCCCTACCAGCTTTGTTGGGGTGGGTGGTATCGTTTTGGTTATCGTTATCTTGAGGGAGATCGCCGACGGTGTAATTTGCCCGGAACGAGTAAATATCAATATAAAGTGTGAAACTTATATATGGAATAGATATAGATCTGAGCAGATATATAAAACAGAATGACACGAGCCCCCCATACATGTACAAACCATAAAATTTAATCAACAATTCATAAACAATAAAATTCATAAACAATTGTGATAATGCATTACATTAGAAAGATACACTTTTTGATTTAAGTTATTCAGCGAATTTCAAATACAAATATGCTTATACCAAATAGCCGGTCTGTTAAGCGATAGAATTAATTCATCATCGAATCGAGTGAAAAGATCGAAATCACTGCCTTGTACAGATTCATAACCTGATGGTTCTGGTTCAGTCCGAATTCACTTCGACTGTTCTTTGATTTCCTTGTGCCTGTAAGTCTGGGTCCTTTCCACTTTTCACTTTTCCCAAATTCTCAGGTGTCCCGATTCTTTCGGCCTCCAACTTTGTGTGGTCACTTTGGTTTTGTAAGTACGTGATACTTCACGTGGATACGTCACGTGGAGCTATCTCACCTTGCAAAAGTAAACAAAGTGGCAACCTGAGTATTCTGTTAGATACCCTACTGGGAAGAGATCGTTACTTTCTCCTCTCGTTAATGTCAGATAAGTTCTATCGGAAATCAAACAGATACCAATGGCCATCTGGTTTAACTAAACATGGCAGACCATAAACAAACCTAGTTTCCTAAGATTAATGTACTTCCTAACGGCTATTTCCACTGGCTTACAGTAACAACGCCCCGAGACTTCAGTTCCGGTCCCGACTTAATTACACAAATAAATGAATGAAATTCCTTACATGACTCAACTACGGCATTTAGAGCGAATACACACATTCAAGTCTCTAGCATATATGAAACCTCACTACATGGTGTAACAACATTAATTTCACATGGTTTAACAACGTTAATTTAAGTCAATATGCACTCAAGTCTTTATCATATGTGATAATATTTCTCTATCAGTATATATTAAATATTAAGATCATTATCATTGGAAGTAATGGGCCCCGAGTGGCCGAGTGGTCTAAAGCGCTCTCCGTTACGGATCACTGCCATCTCACCTCTGTCTGCGTGGGTTCGAGTCTCGGATTCAGCCAATGTGGGTGTGGTTCTTTCCGGGGTTTTTCCGGGTTCTTCCTCCACCATTAATACTGGCCGCCATGTATAGCCTATCTTGTGCTGAAAAATGGCGTTATACCCTGCAACAACAACAACAACATTGGAAGTAAACATGTTTACTTCTATATGAATGTTAGTTTTAACTTGGAAATTCCTAAACTTGTTGACAATGTTTTAGAGAAGAGATGGACCTACATCCTGGCTGTATTGTTGTGTCTTATCTTTTACATAATGTTGTTTACTTGAAAAATAATGATATTCTTGGATTAAAGCATTAATTTGGAATTATAGTGAATTCAGACAAAGACATTTTGGATTATATTAATGTGATACATCAAAAGACTGTTAACACATCTCCGCATTCCTGGCCACTGGCACATTAGCATGTTTGAGACTACAGGCACATCAACACATTCAATATTGGAACGTGCTTGGAAAACCACTGGAATTCAGTTCGAAATTCATACATTTGGAGTTCAGAATAGAACTTTTAGGACTATTTAGGTTTTAATTCACAATACTGTAAGTTATTTTTAAATTGTTTGTATTCTAGTGAAATAAATTATTTGTCGAATATTACAAAACTTGTTGGTTTTCTCTCTTTTCTGTTACTTAGTTCAGGGCCAGCTGTAGGCCGATCGGACCGAGTTGGCCCAATTGGGCCCCGCGCTTATAGGGGCCCTGCGCTTTAGTAATTTTTAATATATATATATATAGAGAGAGAGAGAGAGAGAGAGAGAGAGAGAGAGAGAGAGAGTAATTTTAAGGCAATGGAAGAAAATTTTCAGTTCAATATCATATAAAACTTGTTTAAAAGTTTCCAATGCCATGCTCACAGGGGCCCCACGAGTAAATCCAAGGGGCCCCGCTTTTCTCATTTTCTACCAATATTTATACATAAGGTTCATTCTGGATGTAAGCTACAATAGCTCAGTGGCAGAGCATCCATAGACACAGTGGAAGTGCCAGGTTCAATTTCTGGTAGTAGCCAGTTTACCTCTGTATGGCTAATGACTCACATTTCACTAGCTTATTGTATGCTTGTCAATTTTATAAGCATTTAGCTACCACAGTATGCGGTATTTTATGTTGCTGAGGTTAAATACAATATCTTGCTTTATTCTAGATTTATCGCAGCATATGGCCATAACGTGTCACAGGTTGGTTTACTGTACATGGAGCTTTTGGATGCGATACACAGATCTAACAGAGACTGATGTTCAAGATTCATGACAGCAGAACTAAATATGTTCTAGAGATTTTGTACTTATTATGCCATTAGCAAGCATCATATAGTCTGTGCACTTCATATCAAAGTATCTATAACCTTTTTGTCAATATCAGGGGGAAGAGAGATAGTCATAAACCAGCAGATCAAATAATGGAACAGCTTGTCAAAAGGACAAAACAAATGCTTAAAGTTACTGGGCCCTATGAACAAAACAAAAACATCCTGGTCAGATCTAAAGCAGCAGATATTATGGAGAACATTTCTGATAATTTTGACAGTGTATCTGTAGAAGTGAGGGCTGGCTGCCACAGAGTAATTCTTTTAGAGATGAGTGGAAAATGATATATGATCTGTAAAATGTCAAACTTTTTTGTACCACATTCGGACAGGTCTTTCAGTGCACACAAAAGTATACAGGCATCGGCAGATTCAGTAAACGGACTCAAGTTCAAATCCTCAACTGACTATCGCAAAGTTAGACTGGATTTTGAATCTGGAAATTAATATTCAATCAGTACACCATATGAAAACATGTTAACATATCACATTGTGATTCTTATTGGTCCAAATAAGCCCATAAAATTCTTCCACAATATTCTCTTTACTGATTGGCTGCATGCATGGGAATTTTCCTTACTCCGTTTTCTGAAACTTTTTCTTTACTATTGCTACTTAGAAACATTTTGGTTGCTATTTTTCAAATCAGTTTCCTAAGGTTGATTTGGCAGAAAAGGTTATGTCTGTCAGAATATGGCCAATTTACCTCACAAGGGCTCGTTACAAATAAAACTAAGGGTATCAGTCAATGGATAGGGGGCTTGGGGGGGGGGGAGACCAGTAACATGGACCCCACCCTATAGCGAGCGTGGTTTTAATATTAACTTATATGAGTAAATAAACTCACCTCTGTTTAGAAAAGAATGTGGACATATGCTGGTCTCCCAACTGACAGAATGATATTCAACCACAGGATTTATTTATATAATCAAGTAGCTCCAAGAAGCTAATGTTTCTTATTTTTTGATGCAATTCTGACTTCAAATAAAGTATGTTTAAGTCTAATGTACCGTTCCAGATCAAATAATGAAAATAACTGGTCACAAATACATTACAATAAATCTGGAATTTCTGCATCCAGTAATCATCCCTTATCATGATTATCCAACAACTGGAATATTTAGTAGTGAAACTGACAAACTTCAGTGGAAACACTGTTAAACAGTCTCATCAAAATTGATGAATATGGCTTGACTAACCTTAAACCAAGTATGTGACATCACACAGGAATTTCCATGCTGTCTGTTGATGCTGTGTCAAATGTTCTATTGATTTGAAAGTACAGTTGCTCTTTGAATTTTAATTTGTAACAACAAATCTACTTTAAAATGTTACTGGTTATAGAAATGCACATTATTCATTCAACTGGCATCTGAGACTATATGTTGCTTTCAACAAATGAAAGGTGCAACATTTGAGCCAGTATGACACAGATTTTTTCTTCTTTCTCTCTTAACTATTTCCAAGAAAATAAAAATTATGTGATAAACGGAATCTCAGATGGATAATGATGCAAGATAAAATCATGATACTCCTTGAATAAGATCCAGCCAAGACTCACAAAAGCTGGATATTATATACCTGTTTTATAAATTCAACAGGAAATCACTACCCATTTGAGACTCTTTATATCTGCCATAGTAAAATTGCATGTTAGATAAGGGCAAATACATAGCAGTAGCAGCAGCCCATTTTAAAATAAAGCTGAAAAGAATCCATTACAATTGTCTGTCATTATTCTCACATACTGATGTATAGTCATCTTATGATGATAAAAACATCATGGACCAACCACTATGCTGCCACAAATTTTGTATTAGTTACCCTTTTGTACATGCACAGTTATTAATCAATGGAGACTGTACAGGAACTATATATTAATTTCCCTCACATGCACATAAGTGAGATGTTGGACAAGTAGAGATTTAATTAAGTAAGGAACCTGCACAACATATCTTAACTTGTTCTGCCAGCTTTCGTAGGCAAGACACAGACCTTACTCATTCCATCAATAGTGATAGTGTCTTCAGCTGGTATAATGTTAGGGCACAACATTTTGTTATGTTTCAATACAATTCCCTAACTCTGCAGCAATTGGTGTCATTTTTGAACTAGAGAATAAGTAAGCATTTACCTTTTGTGTCTACAAAACCCTTATTCTCCTTATATTCCTGATGCAAGTTCAAGCTTATCTGAGAATCTTGAATAATTTTTTAATTAAAATCAAATCCCAAACTGGAAGGGGTGTCATTCGCGTCATTTTTAATTTGAACACATGCCCAACTTTCTTCTGCACGGTTGGTAAGGCCACAGTCGATAGAAAATTAAAATGGACTTGTATCAAGCAGGGTGGCAGGTGAGACATTTACTTGATTGATCTGAACAATATATTATTATTTTATACAAGTAATACATTAAATGAATCAGCAATGTACCTGAGTATGACAGGTGTGATATCAAATGTTTCTGTTACATGCTGAATTAAATCATCAGTCAGGTGAAAAGCTGTTTTACCAGATACATCAGCTTTCACATATTCAGTCATGTGCATGATGTATCTATTTGATTTTGCCCTGTTACAAATATCATACCAATTGCATTTTTCCAGGTGCATCATTTTGACAAAGATCACAACATACAAATTCAGCAGTCTCATATGGACTTTTGCAATAATCATTCAAAAACTGGTTTCTGCAGCCACTCTCCAGTGTTAGATATCCTTTCAGGTCCTTCTCGAGTATTTCCGAAAGAAAGTCATTGTTTTTCTAAAATGTAATAGCTTAAGCTTTAAGACCACCAATCCCAGATTGAGCAAATCTCTTGAACATACTCTGAAGTGAAAACATATTTTCTTTATTCTCCAAATGGTTCATGGCTCTTGACTTGGAACATACGAAATAGAATATTTTATACAATGTATGGCTTCTTACCTGATGACCCATGCACATCGACTAACATATATATATATATATATATATATATATATATATATATATATATATATATATATATATATATATATATATATATATATATAAATGCAAAGCCAAGCATACATAAAAACCCAGTATTGGATTCATGCTTGAAAGGCAAATAATTTCTCATATCCTAAAGGCAAGTGTAAGAAAGTCACATATTGATATAGGTTATATTTGTGTATATACATTTAAGGAACTATTGCTGTCCATATTCATTTATTCATACGAGGTTCCGTCATTGCTTTAATCAACTTCTCAGTGTTTTATTTGTACTTTTATTTAAACGTAAAGACACATTTTGTTAAATTAAGAAAACACTAAGGACATGTATTTTGATGAATGATTGTGACAGTGAAAGAAATCAACATAGGGTTCCATTCTATGTGCTACTTTGGCAATGATGGAAAGTACAATTTTTCTCAACTTGTCAAGTGTTTTGTGCTTATTAATCTCTCAACATTTTACTGATGCTGACAAAAATATTAAGTTTTTACTAAGGTTTGGATTTTTATTAAGCAAATATTGCAAACATTATTCACTAAGGAAGCAAATTAAATCAGTGATAAAAATATAAAAAAAATTGATGTTTGACACTTAACATTGAAAATAATATCATTGTCTTTTAGTTATGGTGATACAACAAGTGACTGTAAAACAGATCTTAACAGAAGCATGTCAATGAAACCTGAATACATTTCACATGAATAAAAGAGACATGTAACTACTTTTTACTGGATTGTCCTTACCAATTCTTTAAAATAAATTTAATTCCCCCAGCTTCCATTTGACACAAATGTCAAATCTGACTGATCATTCTGTTTCTATTACCCTGATAAAACCATGAGATTCATGTAGATTGTATTAATGCTGACTAAACAGTAGGTGTCTAGCATAGATTTGTATATACTATGAAGAAGGTTTTTAAACCATATCATGTTTGGTTTGTTTTAGGGAATCTTAAAAGAAACAAAGCACAGCAGCACATTAAATTTTGTAAATGTTGAGGTAAGTAATGTGCCTTAACTAATGGCACACAATTAATATCATGTATGTAAAACAATATATCAGTATAAATGTAAAATTGTTCAAGGAGTGGCATAGCAAGAAATTGTAACATTACTCCACCCAAACTTAATTCTGGGGCCCCCTCTCCCCCAAAAGGCTGTTTGATGGTAATTTCATCTCCAACCCCCAGTTGTGAGGGTTGCATGGGCGGTTGCTAAGCCACTTTGTTTAAGGAATCAATTGCAAATGGAATTTTTTAGGTGACAGTCAGAAAAAATGTCCAATATTGGCCAAAACATCAGCCTCCCCCTTCACAGAAGATGGTATTTTGGTCTTAATATTTGTCAAAATCTGGGTTGTCATGAACGATACGTCAATATCAATGTACACTTGATCAAGGAACCCATTACAAATCGAACTTTCCGATGATGTAGTCTCAGAGACACTTATTGGACAAAATATCGTCACCACCCCAACCCCTCTTTCATATAAAGGAGACGGTATTTTAGTCTTAAATCATTGGCAAATGAAGGCTGTCATCTGTCACCTTACATCAGTTCCGACGTGAAAGGTATCAAGGAACCGATTGCAAATGATTTTTTGTACATGATGCAGTCGGAATGTTGAATATTGGACCAAATATTGTCACATTCACCCCCTCATGGAATAGGGTTTCTATTTCGATCCTAATATCTGGCAAAGTCTGAGGTGTCTGTACAACAGGATATCAAAATCGATGTAAAACTGATAAAGGAATTTATTGCAACTATACTATTTTACATGACGTGGTGAAATATTTGCAAAACAATCTTTACCGTCACCCCTCGTAAAAGAGGGATAATAGTTTCGTCTTAATCTTTGGCTATATTTAGGCTGTCGTACATCATCTCATATCAGTTTCAACATAACATTTATCAAGGAATCAATTGGAAAAGGAATTTTTGAGATGACACTGTGTAAAATGTGCAATATTAAAAAAAAAATATCGTTGTGTGTTCCCATTTCCTTCATCTTCGCCTACTAGTAAAAATACTTGTAAAAATAATTATATGGACCGAATTAGTGGTTAAGCTTGAACACAAGATAACTACTGCTATAGTTCGAACCGAAAGTATTAGTAAAGTTCCCATTGTGTCACTAACAAACAGAATATTAAAGGAATAAGTGTGCCGCGATTAGATTAGCTCGATCTCTCCAGATGAGGCCGTTTGTTTTGATCACGTGACAATATGGCGTCGGCATTCACCTGACTTTGCATAGCGGAGTGCAACGCGGGGAGCATACGACTAGACTAAAGGCAAACATGACCACAAAGCTTCAAGACTTTAACTGGTCGACAGCCGATTTACTTTCTTTACACACACACACACACACACACACACACACGGAGCTCAACTGACATTCGTTCTTTAAGGTTGGCTGAGGCAGCACGCGGTAGTTAGGACATTATGAGGTAGGGGCGAGGGGAAGACAGCGGTGTGAATGAACATGTATAGTTTGCAATGGAAATTTTACCAACGTTTGGGATATTCAGTTTAGCAAAACTCTCTAATCTTGTACGGCTTTCCTAATAGTGACATGGGTAGAACCAGCTGCTTTAATAATGGAGACATGTTCCATCATTTGCTCTTTCTCATAAATTATTCAGAAATCAGTCGCATAGAAGTTTGCCATTTTGCTACAGCTCCGAACCCATTCCTGTTCCTATTATAAGATTCTCGTACATGATCTTCATATAATACCCATAATCATTCTCATAACATCCCAACGATTTTAAGACAAAAACTCTCTCTCTCTCTCTCTCTCTCTCTCTCTCTCTCTCTCTCTCTCTCCGTTGTAACACTTGCGCAAGATTAACCACACACATACAAGCCGAAACGCTTACACCCTAGGGCGTCGATCTCAGATAATTCTTGTGGTTATGACTTTATGATGTATCTTGCAATCCCTCTCTGTTGGTAATTGTTTCACCTTTGTCATTTGTGATGTCTATGTATTTCCTTATTCATGCTCACAGGATTAGACCTTTAGCATATGACTTGATTTTTGTATGCATAGAAGGAATGTCGCAAATCCCAGCCAACTGATGGTTGCTTGACTTGTTAATAATCTAAATAATATGAATCACACGTCTGGAATGGGCGACAGTGTTTTGTTTTTGTTTTTTTTGTTTTTGTTGTAAATATCATTTTAGACAGTTCCGATCTTTTAGGTCTGTTCATAGACAAGAAGAGCTTGTGATGTGATCTTTGGTCCGTCGTCCATTCGTTAGCACAAGTTATCACTACTCATCCCTAATTACTTAGAGATTTACCATTAAACTTTACACGTTTATCACAATGTCCAGTTGATCCTAAATTAAAATGCTGCTGTCCAATATGTCCTCCACGGTAGAGATTTTGAAAACCTTGTTATCGTTACGATTTCTGAACGAATGGTTATAACAATATGGAGTTTTCACTAAATGTCATCTAATGGGGTCATGTTTGTCCTAAAAATAAAAATGGTAACGATCTTACATCCAGTATGGCTGCCACAACGGCTAATTTCAAAACGTATCACTCAGGAATCTCAACGATGGCTTCAACACCCAGCAATTACAACGAAGAAATGGTTTTATCTTGAATTCCTGCTTACACTGCTACTATCTGTGTTGCTACAACTACTATTACTGCTGCTGCTTAAACTGCTACTATCCGTGTTGCTACAACTACTATTACTGCTGCTGCTTACGTTGCTACTATCTGTATTGCTACAACTACTACTACTGCTGCTTACACTGCATCTATCTGTGTTGTTACAACTAATATTGCTGCTGCTTACACTGCTACTATCTGTGTTGTTACAACTACTATTGCTGCTGTTTACACTGCTACTATCTGTGTTGTTGCAACTACTATTGCTGCTGCTTACACTGCTGCTATCTGTGTTGTTACAACTACTATTGCTGCTGCTTACACTGCTGCTATCTGTGTTGTTACAACTACTATTGCTGCTGCTTACACTGCTGCTATCTGTGTTGTTACAACTACTATTGCTGCTGCTGACACTGCTACTATCTATTGTTACAACTACTATTGCTGCTGCTTACACTGCTACTATCTGTGTTGTTACAACTACTATTGCTGCTGCTTACACTGCTGCTATCTGTGTTGTTACAATTACTATTGCTGCTGCTTACACTGCTGCTATCCGTGTTGTTACAACTACTATTGCTGCTGTTTACACTGCTGCTATCCGTGTTGTTACAACTACTATTGCTGCTGTTTACACTGCTGCTATCCGTGTTGTTGCAACTACTATTGCTGATGATTACACTGCTGCTGTTTACACTGCTACTATCTGTGTTGTTACAACTACTATTGTTGCTGTTTACACTGCTACTATCTGTGCTGTTACAACTACTATTGCTGCTGCTTACACTGCTACTATCTGTGTTGTTACAACTACTATTGCTGCTGCTTACACTGCTACTATCTGTGCTGTTACAACTACTATTGCTGCTGTTTACACTGCTATTATCTGTATTGCTACAACTACTATTGCTGCTGCTACTTATGCTTCTGCTGCAACTACTACAACTTTAACTCTTAGTCAATCAAACACTTTTTATGTAAGGTATCGCCACATTAATTAAGTTAATTATATCTTTCCTTCATTTTTGGGGTGGTGTGGGGTTTGAAATTACTGAAATACTTAGTGCACGTGACCTTTTTGGAACTGGCCGAATCGTACATCATAACTTTGTCGTCCACCGCAAAACACAAGAGGAAGAACTCGGTGAATATTTTATTTTTGTTAATGTTTTAATGCTGTTTTCCATTCAGTACAAATACAATTCTTCACTGGTTAGCAAATCTCCAGCAAATTTCAGTAAAAGTGACAATTATTTTCTAAGGGACTACAATAGGATGTAGTACCAGCTGATTGGTACAGTTCGTGTGTTGATACACTCGTGCCTTCAAAAATAATTAATTGTTCCCCGTATATTTTCTTTAATGTTTCTATATTTTTGATGAAAGCCAGTGGATTAGTTGTAAGTATAGATGTACTGTGAATATTTTACTCATGTTAGGCACTACCTTAGCCATAACATATAAAAATCAGCATAGGTCAAGTTGCTTTTCGAAAAATAGTTGCATTTGAGTTAAATGGTTGGAATTTTTATTGCAATGACCTTTCCGGAACCAAGCGAATGACACCTTTTTGCTTTGTTATCCTGTGCAAAATCAGAGGGGTTGAACTCAATGAACATTTTATGTTTTGTTTAGGCTTTAAAGCTGTTTCTGTTTAATGCAAGTAGCATTTTTCACTGGTTAGCAAATCTCCAGTAAAAACCAGAGAAAAAACATTCAGGGGTGGATCCAGAAATATCGTTGAAGGGGAGCGTAAATAAGTAGGCGAGGAGTCTGTGGTACCGATCCTCCGGGGGGGAGGGGAGCAGGACCGCAAGGTCCTCAAACGTTCCTGCAATTTAATCGTTTCCAGGGCATAATTGTAGTCGTGTAACTGTTGAGAAAACATCGCTTGGAAACATTCAGGTTGTTTTGCATCGATTTTTAGGGAAGGTGTGCTATTGCAGCCTCTCCTCCTCCCCACCCCCACCAGCAATTTGATCGGCTTCTGGCACATGACAGCCCAATTGAATGTAATTATTCTTTTACAGAAAATAAGTAGGAAGGAAATCACAATGGGCACGTGAGAAAGTAAACTGTTGATACATCAACCCAAAGGGCAAGACAAGATTAAAAAAAAAAAAAAAAAACGACAGATAAATACAGGCTGATAAGGACA
>JAECUM010040416.1:0-25704 GCA_016617855.1 Megalonaias nervosa | reverse complement strand
CACACACACACACACACACACACCACTTACTCAATAACTCGCGCCCTGATAACTCGCCAACCCGCTTATAACGCGGGGTCAGACGTGAATCCCAATTTTTAAACCAGAAAATACCAAAAAATTGATCCCTATTGGTTGAACTTTAAGAAAATCGCGATCGAAATTGTTAACGGAAACTTTATATATCGCTCGTTTTATCATCGAAAACGGTAGATAGGACCTGGAAATTTAATCAACATTATGAAATATCACTTTTAATAAGAAGTCATATAATTTGTTACAGTTTCTTTTCAAAAGACATTCTTAGTACACCGTAATTAACAATAATCAAGGACATTACGATCAATGAAAATGTCACTTACTCCAAGTGGAGGCAGTACTTTAATAAATAAATACCAATTAAATAAAAAGTTTTTGTCAATTGCAATTTGTGTTCTAGTTCTATCTTTTAGTTCCTTTTAAGTGTAATCATCATAAATGCAATGTGTCCTCTTGTAATTAAACGGAAAATGTGTCAATATTCTGTAACAGCCATGTCCGCGAGCGTTTCGCTGAGAACCTAATTAAGTGCCCACCATGTTTTGATATCGGACTAGCGGAAGCATTTGTTGTATTGTTGCACTAAATAAAAACAGGGCCTCCTTTTCTTTTATCACGGTAATTACGTATTTTGAATCAAATAAAGCAGGTGGAATTGAAAAGAGTCAAAAGGCATACAAATCCTACATGCTTAAGAAGCAGCGGCACCGGTCGTATGTCGGGTAACTCATTTCATTTGATCAATCGAACACTGTGATACATTTAACTGTGTACATATCTAATTAAACTTCCTTAAATTAACCTACTCAATCATAAATGTGATTAAAGATAGTAAGGCAACCAAGCGAAATGAATACTTCGTAAAATAAACAGCTTTGTTTCACAGATATGGACCGTTGTGGGAAAACCCACAGGTGCTCGACGCGAGCCTGATGTTGAGAAAAAAACAATAATCTGAAGGAAAAAAATTATACAGAGTGGCAAAAATACCTCAGATTACCCCCATGACCCGTTCTGACATTGGACCCTCTCTATCATACTATAACTAAGAGACAAGGTCAGTAACTTCCTAATACCTCGCTCTACCCATCACCCTCGATTTTCTTCTGCTATTTCCGTCTTGAAAGGCATATAACCATATTCTATGGCTTGTTTTACTCCTGAGATATTTTTCTATTCATCAAGCCATCATCGACTTTTCTGCGTTGCACCAAACTGAAGTTACGGGTTCCGAAACGTGCGAATATCGCGAATTTTGCCTGCGTCGAGCACCTGTGGGAAAAACGAGTATCAGAGAATTTTTGAATTCGCACGTAGATATATCCTCAAGCATGATATGAAGTTTCACTATTACTTTTGCAATGAAATCACGGTATGAATATTTCACTAACTGAAAAATACAAATAACAATTGAGTTTCGACGTAGACGATTTTCTCACGAAATAAATGTTACTTTTTTTGATGAAAATGAATCTTGTTTGGTAGTGTATCGACAGGTAGTCTGGTTCCCTGCTTCGTAGACTCGTGGTTTCGTGAAATACTATTACACTTCACTCCGGGAACCAGACTAATCAACAAAACAAAAAGGCGTGACGTAATACACGAATGTCTTCGCATAATGTTTGGTTGTTGAAACCAGTTGCAATCTTGCTATCGATCTATCAGATGTTGGACATTTTGAAAATAAATGTGATATATAAATAATAACCAACAAAAAGCGCTTTATTGACAATTTTTCTCGACAAGATTATAAAACGAGATTTCAGCCATTAAACAGCCCACTTCCCCCCAACCCCAACCCCGCGTTTTCAGGATGTCTAGCGGGTTTTTTGCAGGTCCCTGGGTAACACGCGCCCTCGCTTATAGTGCGGTCTGTGTGTTTGGACCCCGATGTGCGTGAGTTATCGAGGGAGAAGTGTGTGTGTGTGTGTGTGTGTATATATATATATATATATATATATATATATATATATATATATATATATATAATGTTACCCCTTGCCACATTAATGAGGTATGACCACTGATGGTGGAAGATGGATTAATGATATTACACAATGCACTACCTTGTTGCAAGATATGGTGTGCTTCCATTAGGGGCTGGACCGTAGTTTGGTTCGAAATAATTTTTCTTGTAGCAGCGTGATGGACCATATTGCTGGTATTTCTGTCATGCAGCTGAATATAAGATATTGGACTAAACATTTGGCAGCATTTAAATCACAAGAGAGCATAGAAATATTATCAAATCATCCAATAAAAATTTGGCATCATTATTTGCAGCAATTGTTGAGAATAAAACAAAAAGTATCTTGTACTCACTGAGCAATTAGTATTCAGACTTCTATTAGTGGTCACTCTAAATAAAGGTCACCTGTTCGTAATGGTCAGAATAACTCTACTCCATCAGTTCTCATCCAAAATGAAGGTAAAATGATCAGAATCAGTACTTAGCCAATCAGTGTGAAGCCAAACTGATCAGAAAACCAGTACTCGGTCAATCAACATGAAGTCAAACTGATTAGAATCAGTGCTCAGCCAATCAACATGAAACCAAACTGATCAGAATGTGCCTGAGACGCCTGAACTTGAATGAACTTTGTCTCACTACAAATGCACAAACTGACTCTGTTTATGCTTCAAAGTCTTATATTTGCTACAATTATTCAACAGTCCAAACACTTATAGATGGTTATTATACAGTTATACACTTCATAAAAATTCATATTTGCATGCATATATTTATTTTCTTGTATGTAGATACATTAACTGGAATGAATAAAGTATCAGTTTTAATGCACAAATATGACTTAATTGGTTGGTACTAAACCTCTAGTAATAGGACCTATTTGTGTATGCATGTTTTAAGCTTTACAGTATTCATCAAAATACAAATCTTGTAATCTCATTACTTTAAAACTAATATCTCTCTTTATCTTTTTGAAACAACATTGTTTGATATAGTAATCTGATTTGATATCATCGCAAGATTCCTTGTTTAGCTGTACATGGTGTAATTTACTTCATTCTTTTCATTTGATTGTTCATGAAAGACATATAAATATAATAGGTTTACTTGTATAAAAAGGAAAATTCATTATACATTATGTTTACACATCTATAAACACCAAACAGAAAAATGCTATAGATCTCAATACAGATGGTAATTTAGAGATAATCAGATTTATCAGCTGCGCCCTGACAGTTCTTATATTTTGTCAAGTTGTAACTTTTCTAACAACAATATTCATTTTAACCCAACTACTGTACCATCACATTTTTTGTGACACAGTCAAAATGTATTATGGACTAATAGGTGTGCTGATATTTAATAGCATTATTTGCTTTTGTCCATATACAAATATATAAAGGGAGTATATAAGTAGGGTAATATGCAAAGGCTGTGTCACTGGCAATTGGAATATTTTTCTTGCTGGAGATTTATATCTTTTATATTTTTCTGCTCTGAGAATTATATTGTGAATTACCACAATTTCTTTTCCTTTTACTGGAATTGATGGATGATATATTTTACTGAATAGTTTGTGATATCATATTACATATATTTATTGGGGCCCCGAGTGGCCGAGTGGTCTAAAGCGCTCCCCGTTACGGATCACTGCCATCTCACCTCTGTCTGCGTGAGTTCGAGTCCCAGGCTCGGCTAACGTTGGTATGTGAGAAAGCCTGCCAGTAGCTTCTCGTGGGTCGGTGGTTCTTCCCGGGGTTTTCCAGGGTTCTTCCTCCACCAATTATACTGGCCGCCATGTATAGCCTATCTTGTGCTGAAAAATGGCGTTAAACTCTACAACAACAACAACAACAACAACAACAACATATATTTATCAGCTGATCCAGTGGCCTAAGTGGTTAGAGCATCTGCCTCGGATGCAGGCGGTCACAGGTTTGAAACCTATCCAAGTAATACCAAAGACTTATAAAATTGGTGATTGCAGCTGCGTCATTTTGGTGCTCAGTGTTAGGAGGTTAGTGTTAGGACTGGTCGGCCTGGTGTCAGGATAATGTGAGTGGGTGGGACAAGATGCCACATGTCTGTGGCATAATGCTCTAGTGCTAGACATCCCTATAAACTTTCACACTGCAGACATTGTAGTGATATGACTGGAAAATTGTTAAAGCTACATTAAAAGTCCAAATCACCAACCCACAGAGACATATATTCATCAGTAAGTGTCAGCAAGTCTATCCTTTGGAGCCTAACATATATGGTAATGTAGAGATGCCATTGTTTTATTTCCTGATATACCTGTACATACCATAATATTAGCATGCATTTGTTTTTCATTAGCTAAATGTTTTTTTGGTTAATAAGTGTGGTGTTTCTGATATAGTTTGTTTCTTCCTGTGTCAGCATATTGTGAAAAGCATATTGTATGTACTCGCCTCAACTGCAAGCAGCATAGACCCTGATCTGCCATTGCATAATGCACTGGCATGTTGGGGTCTATTTTCATTCACTTCTTAGTCCTAACAAACTGCATAGACCTAAATTTGCTGGCTCATCTGAGTCCATGCAGTGTGCAGTTTACCTCAATTACAAGCAATTATAAAGTAGATGTTACAGAGTAGACAAGTGAAAGGTACAGATAGTAGTACTAGTTCACTGGAAGCATGAATCTGATTTTATCATTTTTCACCATTCCCTCTTTTATTTTCCTTCTTTCTTTCTTTTAGTCTACAAATCAAATGCAGTACTAATATTTACTAATATGAAGGAGATAAAAATAGTCACTATGACTTGCCAGGGTTTTGAGGGAAGATCGTAAGATACGCAATGGGTTGAATTTCCTGAAAGCAAAGAACTATGTCAAATGTCTATTACAGGATATACATAAAAAGTATGTAAAATGTCTATTACAGGATATACATAAAAAGTATGTCAAATGTCTATTACAGGATATACATAAAAAGTATGTCAAATGTCTATTACAGGCTATACATAAAAAGTATGTAAAATGTCTATTACAGGATATACATAAAAAGCATGTAAAATGTCTATTACAGGATATCATAAAAAGCATGTAAAATGTCTATTACAGGATATACATAAAAAGTATGTAATGTCTATTACAGGATATACATAAAAAGTATGTCAAATGTCTATTACAGGCTATACATAAAAAGTATGTAAAATGTCTATTACAGGATATACATAAAAAGCATGTAAAATGTCTATTACAGGATATCATAAAAAGCATGTAAAATGTCTATTACAGGATATCATAAAAAGCATGTAAAATGTCTATTACAGGATATACATAAAAAGTATGTCAAATGTCTATTACAGGATATCATAAAAAGCATGTAAAATGTCTATTACAGGATATACATAAAAAGTATGTCAAATGTCTACTACAGGATATGCTTAAGAAGTATGTAAAATGAAAGCATTATCATATCAACAAGTGGTTTACCCTGAAACACTTCTTATGATGTCTAGTTGATCTTATATGAAAATGGTGCCAATCTGAGGCTCAATATGGCCACCATGGCACCCATCTTGAAAATCTTGCTGTTGCTATTCCTACTGAATGACAAGTTGTGGTTAATGCCATTTTCATCACGCATTAGGCTATACATGGTGGCCAGTATGATAGGTGGAGGAAGAACCTGAGAAAACCCAAGTAAGAACCTTCAACTCTTGGAAAGCTACTGGCAAGCTTCTCACACACCCATAATGGTCAAGCCCAAGACTCAAACCCACATGGGCAGAGGTGAGATTGATCATAAAGGTGAGTGCTTTAGACCACTTGACCACCCAGTACCCCAAAAGTCATATTGACAATGGGTTTTCACTAGAAGACTTTTATGATGCCTACCTTGTTGCAAATGAGAATGGTGCCACTTGCGCATAAATATGGCCACCATATTGACCTTTTGAAAATCTTGGTAATTCTACTCCTGAATGGATGGTAATATCAACATGTCCTTTTTACAAAAAGACTTCTAATGATGTTTAATTAGCCATAAAAAAATGGTGCTGCACAGACACTGAATACGGCTGTCATAGTGGCCATCTTAAAAATATTGTTCTCACTATTTCCCACTACTTTTTCTTATATCAACATTGGGTTTTGCTGAAAGACTTGATATCTAGTTTGCCCTTAATGAAAACAGTGCTAATCTGACCTGTATTATGGCCACGACAGTGGTCATCTTGAAAATCTTGTTATTGCTACTTCTCCTAGATGATTAGTCATATCGATATTATGCTGCCACCAATAGCATGTGGTTTTCACCAGAAGATTTTTAAGATGTCTTGTTGGTTCAAAATTAAAATGGTGCCAATCTGATGTCCAGTATTGCCATAAAGAAGGTCATGTTCAAATCTTGTTATTGTTACTCTCTTAAATGGAAAGTAATTTTTACTTGAGGTTTTCATCATAAGAGTTCGTTTGTTATCTAATTGGCCCGAAATGAAAATGGTAGCAATCTTAGATCCAATATGGCCACCACAGCGACTAATATGAAAACCATGCTGTCAGTGAAGAACATCAAAGATACTTTCAACATTCAGCAGTTAAAATAAAGAGAGGTCTTCATCATCAAAGTATCTAAGACAATAGGAATTATAAAAATGGTTTGAAGTTTTATGTCAAATAGTTGATTCTAAAATGTTCAGTACAGTTGGGGGAGAGGCTCCTACTGATGTACTTCATGGAAAGAACCCCATGATTCTTATTACATTCTGTTATGTATATTTAATTTGCAGTATTTGTTAGTTTTTTTATTTCAATATATGCTATGGATAATTTTATGTTTGGACGACCTTGTAAAAAGTCAAGTTCATTTTCTACCTGACCTGAATCATTGATTTTTTTAATTCTGCAAGCAACTAATACATAGCTAATATTTTCTCTATGAATATGGGTTAACTATTATGATTATTATCTTGGCCTGAGTCAAGGACATTGTGTTTGCTATGTTTTTTATTATAATTTATTAATAGACTTTTTAATTATAGCTAGGATTTTATCTTGTAAATATTGGGAACTTTCCATAATGAAATTCTACATTAGGTAATAATTTTTTTATTAGAAAATATTAATTGTGACCTGAGATCAAGTAGAGGACCATATAATCTTGTTTATTAGAGAAATTATTCATTCGTGCTATAAGATCTTGAGGAAGAACCATTGCTGTGTCCAGTATTTCATTTAGGCTGGAATTTATTTATTCAGATTATTTATTCACCGGAAATACAAGGTGCTCATCATCTAAAATTATTTTCTTGGAAAGAGACATTAACGGTGAATTTATAGTGATATTCAAATAAAGGTATGCTCTTGGATTGTATTATTGTGATTCAACAAAAGACTATTGGCACATCACCACGACACAGGCCACCACAGGCACATCAACACTTCCATCGTTTGATTTATTTTGGATTACCACTAAAGTTTATTCAGATCTTTAATCACTAGGACTTGTGTCTGTAATTCTATGATTGTGTGAGATTTGAATACATAATACCGTAAGTTATTTTTTATTGCATTTTCACTTTGCATTCTATGGAAATAAAATTATTTGTTGAATTTTACAAAGCTTGTTGCTTCTCCCTCTTTTTCATTACTTATTTTAAGACCATAGAGATGTAATAATTCTAACACTATAAAGCATACAAAGATGAGAAGCCACAGTTCTGTTAAATATTAAATATATTAAAAAATATGCATCATCTATTTACAACACTCTGAAATGACGTCATTTCAAGGTTATATTGTTTTTAGAAAAGCTGTTTTTATTTTTCAAGGTCTCGGATAAACCAGACTATCTAATTGGTTAAAATTTGTAAGAAGCATTATCACAGGTAGTAAATGAAGAAGTGAAAACATCAAAATTTCGTACAGAATATTTCAAGAAATATTTTGCTGATGTTGGTAATTTTATAGAACAGTATGTTGCATGACATTAAAACGAGCACTTTTTTGATTCGGCTGTTAAGAAATTATACCACTACACAAATTTTAATGTGTAATTCAGATTTTATGAATGCAAAGCATTTTAACATGGTACCTGTGATATATTGATGAAATGGCAATTTTTTAACCTTGTATAGTTTGTATTAATTTCTGTTATATTTGTTGTATTTTATGCAGTGGACGTCAGCCTTGTGGATGTTTAGTAGTAGTAGTTGTTGTTGTTGTTGGGCTTAACGCCATTTTTCAGCACACGATAGGCTATACATGGCGGCCAGTATTAATAGTGGAGGAAGAAACCGGGAAATCCGCGGAAAGAACCACCGACCCACGAGAAGCTACTGGCAAGCTTTCTCACATATCCACATTCGCCGAATCTTAGACTCGAACCAACGCAGACAGAGGTGAGATGGCAGTGATCCGTAACGGACAGCGCTTTAGACCACTCGGCCACTCGGGGCCCCGGATGTTTAGTAATTACATGCATATTTATTTTAATTGTAGTACTATAATTTAAACTAGTTCCTAGCTAAATGTGTCTCCATTAATAAATTAATGATATTATTATTATTATTATTATTATTATTATTATTATTATTATTATTATTATTGCTGTTGTTGTTATTATTGTTTTTTGCTGCTGCTGCTGCTGTTGTTATTTTTAATTCCTTATATTGCTTATTACTGAATATTAACTGATATACTGATGTTTGCGCACTTTTCTATTCTTTTCATGAACCCACGTGGCACCGAATCGTATAGTGTGCTTGCCTTGACCAATCAGTGACATTTTCACCCCTGTCCGCGTGGGTTCGTGTCTCGGGTTGGGCCAGGATGGACGTATTAAAGCTTTCCATTAGCTTCCCGTCCGTCTGTGTTTCCGAGGGATTCTCCTGGTTCTTCCTCCACCAAATAACCTGGCCGACATGTAAAACCTATCATGTGCTGAAAATGGCATTAAACCCATAACAACGACTATTCTTTTTATGTGTTTTGCTTTCATTCTTTATTTAATTTTTGTCACTACAGATATCTGCTTTTATATAAAAGCAACTTAACATAGAAGAACTAGGTAAATGAAATTGCTTAAACAGCAATATAGGAGAAGGAAAAAAATTCATCCGACTGCCTCTCATGGAAAAGACTACATGCCTGGTCAATGTATATTCTCTCATTAAAAACATGAAATTTGTTAGATTTTGAGGTTATGGACGAGGATGCACATAATAGTGTTGTGAGATAGTGTTTAGGAAAGCAATAAGGCCCACTAATTAAAACACTAATTACTTCCTCAACATTACTTTCTTACGGGTAAATAAAAACAAAGTCATACACAAACCTAATTAGAAGCCAGCTTGACTTTAATGGCATAACTACAGTACGTGCGAGACTGAACCTGACAGATGATACGCTTCTGTTAACGACATTTGGACAAGAAATAAATAGGAAAGTGTATCAGGATCTAACACTCTATTGAGCATCGGGGCACCATATAATTAACATCACGTGCACTCAAGTTTACCTCTGTGAACAAACTATCAATGATTTGTTCATGCATACGAATTCATTAGAAATCCTTGAAATATTTAAATTGCATTGACGATCTAAAATGGAAAAATTTTAGTTTAATTTTTTAGTATTTCATTTGTCAGTGATATGTTCATCCATATGCTCATCCACTGACAATTCCATCCATTCAAAGTCATTATATTTCAGTAAACCAATTTGTTCATTGTTTCTCTATTATTCCTATCTTTGCTGTGAATTATTCGTTAATTCTTTTGTTCGTTTTCTCCTTCCTTCGTTTGTGGAGGGAAGTAGGGATAAGAATATTAATGCGGACATAAAAAAAATTAATTAAGAATATTGTTTCTTATATCATTGAATTTTTGTAATGGAATATAATTTGAAAGTTATTGTCATACACAGTAATGAATAAATCAGGCAGGGTGTCGGACAGCAAGCCATCATATAAAATAATTTCAACAGCTATATACATTCTCTGACTAAATTATGATATCTACTTCGATGTTAGAATTTTTATACATCCTCCTTTAGTTTTGTATTTGATGTTTTCCGTGGTTTAATCTGTCTTCTAATTATAAATTTTCATAGATACTTGCTAAATATCGTCAGTCTTAATGAGCACACAATATCTGCATGTCTGATATAATATTTTCTACATTTTTTCATCTGTCTGTAGTATAGATTGTAAATTAGAGTTCGGCTTCCAACAGTAATGCCGTATTGATACAGCTATATTATAATATCGTTGTCTTCAACATAGCTCAACAAAGTCATACTGTCTGTCTGTCTTTCTTTCTGTCCCCCTCTCTATACGTATGTATATATATATATATATATATATATATATATATATATATAGAATTATAAATATACACTAGACAGAACGGAAAGTGCTATCCCTGGATTCTATAGAAGAATGCTTGATTTTTTAATTCGTACTCTACGGAGATTCGAACCCAGGTCCTCGGGTAAACGGCATCCATCGCCTTTCCTGCACGCACCAGCCCATATTCCGTCACGACTAAGCATGCATCACCAAAAAATGATGGCGCTGAATCGAAGAAGAATGCTGGTGCGTGCAGGCAAGGCGATGGATGCCGTTTATATATTATATTGTATATAATTAAGCCTGTATACCTTGATTTCTTTCATAGGAATTCGGAACGACTGTGTAGATAGATGAGAATTACTTATCAGGTCGTCATGCGAGTGTGTCTGCTACGCACGAGTGCATATAACACCGATTCAGCGCCATCATTTTTTGGTGATGCGTGCTTAGTCGTGACGGAATATGGGCTGGTGCGTACAGGCAAGGCGATGGGTGCCGTTTATTAGCGGACCTGGGTTCGAATCTCCGTAGAGTACGAATTAAAAATTCTCTAACCTGTATGATAGTATTATCTGTATTATATATATATATATATAATTTGGAGATGTGATTGAGTTCTTCAATTTCGCCAACTATTCAAAAAGCCAGGTCACGTGATCTTTCCAGCCAATCGGAATTTTCATTTGCAAGAGGTCAGGGATTTCCACAGATTCTATTGGCATACAATAACTAGCAGGGCGAGGTGAATTAATTGCAACCAACGATAAAGTTTAATTGTCGGCTAATCATTTGCACACACTAGTCAAACGTCTCTCATTGAATTGTTTGCAACATGCCTTTGCTCATACCAGAAGAAAAATATCTCATTCTAGGTTTTAAAATATGGTTTGATCTTTGATTTAAGGGGACATTTCATATCCATGCTGACTAGAATTTGAAGTCACTCCAAGCAAACGATGAAATTACAGTTGAAGAATTACATTGATAAATTGGTAGCTGGACGCGTTGTATAGCGTTTTCGAATTTACCCATCTGGAAATTCGGCTGAGGGAATTCCAACCCATAATCATCAGTTCGCTAAGAAGGAATCTATAATGCCAATCAATTTATATTGTAGCTGGATACGGGGTGTTATTGCTAAAACAGATACACAAGATTCATTCTGCATACTTCCTCATTGCTCTTTGCAATGCCATCTCCTTGGTCTTGTTTGACTAATCAAATATTATTTCAATAAATGCTTACCGATGGAATGTAGTTCGAGCTGCCGAATATGTGAGACCTTTAAAAATTCTTTTAATGGATGGCAAAGACAGTTATTCAAGGATATATGACACATAATTTAGATGAGTTTTTCATGTTGGATGTAACTGGTGCTCAATGCCAGAAACATGTTTATTGCTTCCTAATAGCATATGCTGACTTCGGTGCTCCGGTGACAGAGGATAAAACCTTTGCCCCATCAATAACTACGACTTTCCTCGAATACGAATTGGAGTCGGTGAGATATGGAGGTTCGCCTTCCCACTGACAAGCTAATGCTTTATTTCTTCGAAGGTTGTGATGTGGGGTGTTTAGAATCTGGCTGTTTAAAGTAGGTTCAAATGTGTCACAGAATAAGGCAAGAAATAACTTGGTTTCGCCTTAGAACGATTTGATTATTTTCATTGTACATGCGTACAACGTTACCTAGGGTGGATATTCATTTTTCTAGTTAAGCGACTGAACTAACATGTATCTCCTCGTAGTTCGCTTGCGGCGAGAGACACTAAAAGCACGGCATGCACGGGTATTTTACCCTTACTAAGACTCATTCCCCTGGAGATTTAAGACAAGGTTATTAACTAATTGACACACTGGTCTTTTGGATCTTGTCGAGGAGTGTACGTTCTCCATTTTTGTCTACAGCCATACGGGTAAGTGTTACATTTTTGTTTGATATGTGAAGCATATTCAGTTTTAATGTCGTAGTGTGAAATGTTGTCTTTACCACTACGCAGATTTGAAACGAACTTTTGAATTGTTACAAGTTCCTATTAAGCCTTTAATTTAGTAGCATGTATCTATAGATTGTAATTATGTACCTTTTTATTATGACCAGTTTGGTTTTATTATTGTAGCTGTGTATGTGGATGCATAGCGGTGGAGCTGTGATGTGGATGCATAGATGTATAGCTGTGCGTATGTGTATGCAGATACATCAGACTGACGGTCTGGCTGTCTGTATGTCTGTATGGGGTGGAATCAAGTCCCTACAAGGAAGGAACTGCATGATGTATAAACTTGTGCGCATGGTGGATCCGTGAAGGGTGGATGGGGTCAAAACAAGTGAGCCGACCCAGGAATTCTGGAGAACTGTGTGGTTTTGACAGATAGACTCATAAACCAAGTCAAATGGTTTCGGATGCAAGTTTTTACAAATAGTTGTCGTATGACTGAGTCACAAGTCATTGATTGGTGCAATCGTTGTATTGTTTAACATTGAAAGCATTTGTTTCAATTGATGTTTTAATACAATTTGAGTTATGCTATCATCACATGAGATTATTTGAGTCTCGTTTACATTCCAGGAGATTATGTGAATCTCAATCTCATTTACATTACATGAGATTTTGTGAATCTCAATCACGGTTACATTTACGTGAGATTATGTGAATCTCACTTTCACTTTGAATATTTGCATTTCACTATCATTTGTTTTTCATTTGTGAATGTGTTAGTAATTGAATGAGTCATGTGTTTGGAGCGTGAAAGAATCATCCTATATATTTTTATCAATTCATTTCATAAACCTACGTCATTCATCACATTGTGTTGTGTCGTCATTTGATCCGAACATCCATTCAGGTCAAATCCTGTTACAAAATGCATATCCGTTTGCATATCCGTTGGCTGCCTTGAGTTATGATTCTTATGCTTTTACCACTCTATGGTCTTAAACTAAATAACAGAAAAAAGCAGAAACCAAAACGTTTTTGTAAAATTCAACAAAAATAATTTATTTCCATAGACTACGAATAAAAATGAACTTACAATATTGTGAATTAAAACCAAAATAGCACTAAACGTTCTATTACAAGTCGAAATGTATGAAGTTCTAATTGAATTCCAGTCGTGTTCCGAATAGGTTCCGATATTGAATTTGTTGATGTGCTTGTACTCTCGAATGTGCTATTGTGCCTATCCCCTAGGGTGTGGCGATTTGCTTTGTCTTTTGATATATCACAATTATATAACCCAAAATGTTGTGTAAATTCACTATAATTCCAAATTAAAGTCAGTCCAAGAAAACAATTTGTAACTCAAGTGGATACTAATTTGAATAAATAAATCCACCCAAATTAACTTAAAACAAAACAATATGACTGAATCTGCTTCAGACGTTAATTCAAGAATGAATAATCCAAATGTAAACACGATTGTATACCCCTCTCCTTGACCTAGATCGCAACTACCAGTCAACCAATAGGGAATTTCCATTCCGGAAGTTTCTAAGGTCAAAAGCAAGGCTACATCTATAACTCAAATCGAAGGTAAACACATTTACTACAAATAACGATCTGCATATAAAAAACGAATAAGGAAAAATATTAGCTTTGCATTATGTTGTTTACAAGATAAATGTCACTGGTTAGATACATCATTAACTTGATTTTGGACAAAGATATATAAACATATAATCATTAAGAAAAACCAACAATATAAATTAAATTAAATATACATAACAATGTTCACATTATTGGACATGTAGACAAAATGACTGACAAGACTGATAACGATGTGGATTTACTAGCAGTCTATATTTACAATCAAGACCCAAGAACCAAATCGGTCGTGTTTTGAAGATGCATTTATCGCGGGAATTGGTTAAAAAAAAATTTAATGGTCACAAGATGACCATTATATAAAAATAAAATTGTGAACACGCTGCCTACTTTTCCTTCTATATGAACCGTTTAATACATTATAGCTTTGCTTCTTTCTCGATTATTCCTAAAGATAGTCTGTGTTTTCTTACCATCCTACAATTCCTCGACCGTGACACTGTGTATGTAAGCTTATAGGTTTTGTGAGCAACATTGGCGCATATTGAATAGGCAATTTGGGATCTGATTGGCTGAGTTTGTTAACAATCTTAACAGCTGCATTTTAACGGAGATGGGGGTATAACTGGCACCGATTTAACCTAGTTTGATTTCACAATGTAACGCAGAAAGGCGATATTTGGCATGCAATTTAACGCAGAGGGGAGAAAAATGGCATGGATTTAGTCTAGCTAGATCGCAATATATAAGGCAGAGGGGCGATATTTAGTATGGATGTAGCCTCCTTTCTTACTGTACAACTCAGACTATTGCTTGTGTGGGTTGGATTTGATACTTGACTCGTATAATTCTCAATACATATGAATAATTGTTTCAAAGTTTTTGATATACTACAGTGGAATCCCACGTTTCCGCATGTATTAGAACTAAATTAAAAGGTCGAAGTATTGGTGTAATGTGTCGAATTTTCAAGTACTGAATCTTCAAGTTGAATAAATTCTGCATTAAGTTTTATCATTGTCAAGCCAGAAAAGCCTTTGAGAAGGGTCATTTTGACATTTCCTTTACTTCATCTCTGAAACATAAAAGGACCTACCTTTAAGGTTCAGTAGAACTGACCTAGTCATCGTAACGGTATCTTGGCAGAGAGTACATTAGAACTACCGACCGTATGTTTGTAAAGGGCCGCAGGTGAAATAATTGATCTTCAAAGGAAAGTTGATTGCATAGTATTCTAGGCTGTCAAAATCTGATGAAAGAAATGATTATTGTGGGAAAATTTAGGAACAGTTGCTGTCGATTGGTCAGTTAAAATTAAGGCGTACACTTTGGAAGTTATGGGAGGTTAAATTTACCGACCGTAGTCAAAATTCTTTAGTCAGAGATCTTGCTTGAGAGAAGACAGGTTGACCCCGTGGGAAACCTAAAAGAATAGCATTTTCCCTCGTTAACAAGTAAAGAGGCCAGATAGCTGTCTTGAAAAGAAGACAGGCTATAGTGCTAGAACGCACGATTGTGTGGAAAAGAAACAACATTAAGGGAACAGCTTTCTATATCCCTCCCCGAGAACCCGATGAGGACAGTCCAAGAGGAAGTCCGCAAATAGAGAGTTCGGAATAGAAGGGTCAGAGGAAGAACCAAGTATACGCGCTAGACGTGGAATACACAAAGTCAATAGAGGAACGACGCCAGGTGATGCAAGTCAGGCGTGGACATTGTACTCTTTTCACCAGTCGATACTATAATGAACGAATCCGTAAAACACTATTAAATTCCATTAATGTAAATCTGTTGGATTGAAATTGCAATTTTAGTTTATGTATTCATTAATTAAAATTTATTTTATTTTATTGTTTAAGGGGGCTCGTATTTGTTTATTTCTTCTCAATAGTCTCGCTTAGTTCTGTCAATGTTCTATCTACCCACTCACACTGGGCAATAACATCGAGGGAGGTCATCCTCTAGATAACGGTCGCCAAATCAATTATCAGAGAGGCACACCCACACCACACCCTTTTACAATTGGTATATCCCTAATAACGATAATAAGGCTTTCCGAATGTCTAATTTACCTGAACCAGTCGTGAAGTACTCCGTAGGCAATTGGCCATGACCTTGGCAAGTCTCCTGTCCAGTCCGTTGCAAACTGCCTTACTTGTTCCCGCGAACGATATACGAAGCTTTCGTTTGCTTAAACTTAATTCGTACATGTAAATTTGTGTGCGAAATTTAACTTTTGCAAATGGTGTTGCTATTTTTATTGATAGATATACTGAGGAAAGTTAGAAAAGTTCTTAGATTAAAGTCAGCCTAATAGTGACGTGCATTATTCCAGTGCTTGAAATAGATCATTTTTTCAGCAATTGGGGTTACTTGTTGGTATGTTTATAAGACATTTGTATTTGTTTCTAAATACGCAAATATTTGTTCTGAAATAATACAATTTGTAAAATAGGTTTTCATGGGAAACATATTACTGGATATTAGTATTATTTTCATTCATAACTTGTAAATATTCCTGAAAGAATTCGTTCTCTTTCTTTCAAAATCATCTTCATCATATGTTTCGGATACAAAGGTAACAGCTATTTCGTTTTGCTGACATTTTAAGATGGAAATTAATTTTGTACAAACATTTCACTGCTTTTCGCTCTTCCTGTTTCCAAAGACGAGTGTGTAATCGTCGTACGTCTTCAAACAATTGTTTATGTATTAATTTAAATAAAAAATTCAAATAACAGCTAATATTATTTCACTTACAAACGCTGCACGACCTTTCACGTGGTTTAATTATTTCTTAAAAACTGAAAACAACATATTCATGCTTGTGAGAACCACGTGTTACCACGTGTTCTTGGAGATGATAACAAATCTGAAGTGAATTCCTTTCTAAATAAGCTGTTGTTGTGGGTTTAACGCCATTTTTAACCATTGATAGGCTATACATGACGTCCAGTACAAATTGTGGAGGAAGAAACTGGACAAACCGAGGTAAAATCCACCGACATACCGGAAGCTACTGACAAGCTTCCTCATATAACCACATTGGCCGAGCCCGATACTCGAATCAACGCGGTCGGATGTGAGATGGTAGTGATCGGGGTCCCCTTCTTAGTTAAAATTCTTGCTAAGACTTAGTGATCTTTATGCATGAGATATGGACGAGAGTGTTCATTCAGATACACAAAGGATCTATGTTAAAAGAACCACCAGCTGCCCGTGATCACGCAGAGCTTGAATGCATCCTTGATTAACATTGTTTCCCGTACTTCCGGTGCTTTCTTGTCTTGTGATGCTGTAAACAACTTAGCCTGAAATAGTCCGAAGTAGTGTTTACTGTTTAAGATACTGTAACGTTTCTGATAATCTAGTTTACTGTGAGAGAAAAAGAAGCAATTGAGTTGATCGTGGACTCAGTACGAGTGTCAGAATGTGTCCCAGACAGACAATGATCAGGTATATTTAACTTCTTTGCAACCTATTTTACGAAACATATCTGGACGGAAAATCTTTTACGATAACTTTCCATCTCTTTGTCTTCCTTATTGGGTTTGACGTGTAATAAATAGTTGCTGAGATCGTGAAGAAATATTCTTGAAATACGTCAATCTTACTGTCAATATGACTTAGAAACACGTTACTGAGCAGGGGGTCTTTTGTCATCTGTTGTGATATATTTGTCTTGTTTATTCATTCGTCATTTTAAAAAATAACTGTCTTACATGGTACATTGAATATGACTGACAAATAAACAAATGTCAGAACAAGCATTATAGACTAGCTACTGACTGGCCGAAAAAGACCAATGCAATTAGACAACATGAGGCACACATTGGCACGGGTCAATAAGACGGATCAGGTAACGTCAGCAAACTCTGCATACAGGTAGAAAAAGAAGAAAAAAAGCCTGGATTGGATTGGACAATATGTTGGGCAGTGTTCTTGTATTCACAATACCCAAATGCATTGTCAGCCAGCTGAATTTGTAGAAGGCATAGAAAGAAAGAAAGAAAGAAAGAAAGAAAGAAAGAAAAAGAAAAAAGATAGAAAAATAATGTAGCAAAAGAGGACAAAAAGTCCTTGATAGGAGATTTGCTTACTAGCTTGATTGGCCGTCTAACAAATCTAGGGTATTTATCTTAAAATCTCCGTTTACAGACTGGTCAAAAGTTTTGTAATTATTTAACTACAGACATTTGGTCTTGGAAAATGTTCTTCAAACTGAGTTAAGAACCAATTTGTACCCACAGCTGACACACTAAAACGTGCTCTTTCCCCGTCATGGATAATTTTTAGTCCCCTGGTTTTGCTGAAGTAGACCCGTAATTCTGATAGTTAATGAATATCTTTATTCCGATCACATTTTGCCCTGGAATTTGTAACAATTATATCGTTTTCGCAGAAGCTCAAAAATTGGTACCAAAATCAAAATCTGTTACAAATTTGACTACTGAACAATTGCGACTGTTCTGTTTCCCGTTATACCATTTTACACGATTGTAACATTTTGTCAACCAGTTTCTGGGGAGTGTAACATTTAAGTTTACTCCCCCACCAACCTGTCATTTAACTAAGTTTATACAAAACGGCCAACATTTGCCACAGAAGTAAGTAACTACTACTCTCTCTCTCTCTCTCTCTCTCTCTCTCTCTCTCTCTCTCGGGAAATGAAGAACCATACAGTTGGACAGAAATAATAAAAAACATATGCGTAGAGAGAACTTCAAATATAATTAGCCATACGGGGGTAACTGAATCTGCGATCTGCGGTCATTCGTTTTTATTCCCGCACCGAAATCGTAACGGACTTGTTTACTGCAAGTTGAAATGCAAATGTCCTTGAACTTGGACAAATTAGCAAGGTTTATTTATAGATTCGTAAAGCCTTACCATGAACTTTGCAATCAGTTGAGCGTGCTGATATCATGAGAGGGTGAGGAAGAAAGTCCTGAAATACTGAAAAACACCGTATGCTTTATAAACTTATCTCCTACAAATTGTAAACTTGAGGAATATTTAAATTGTTGAAATAAAAAGATTCATTATCAGTTTGCATAAATGGAAAACGTCATTTTAAATAATTTTATTGGGAAAATCGGTATTTCAAGCTAGTAATGAAACAAACTAGGATAATTAGCGTAGAACACCCTTTATGGTACCACTGTTTAGAATTAGTTCATCTTAGATTACATAGCTTAGCTCCATGTGAGATAGGCTCAACAATCTCTTCTTTGTCTTTGCCATAAGACTTTATTGAGCTGCCGGAACAAAAACAACAACAAAATATAGACATGTAGTTTACCCGTTTTTAAACTGTTTTCAGTTTTGTTCTTCTTTCTTTCCTCCATTTTTAACTCTTGTTTGTAGAGTTCATCCTGTCATATAGGCATGCATTAGTCACTAATTTCGCTTTGGATGTAAGCCGTTTCTTTCCCAGAAGAAAGGCTTGTTTTGCCCCAAACACTGTGAAACTGTTTTTGATTTTGCTCCATTATCAACTACCCCCTCCCCCCGTGTGTGTGTGTGTGTGTGTGTGTGTGTGTGTGTGTATATATATATATATATATATATCCTAGTTGTGCATACGTCTCATTTTGTAGCTTTGTCAGATTGTAATGATTATATGATGATTGTGAGAAGTCTGTGGTTGGAAGCTACTTCTCAGCCAGAGTAATTTGAGTTACGCAATTTCTGTGATCAGACGTCATAACCTACAGTGTCCAAGAGACTTTACGACACCATGGATTATTACTTGAAATGGACCCTGACCAATTTCGTAACACCGGGAATTCTCTGGGATTTTTTGGGTATTCCTGTTTAGCAATTTGAGATAGGAATACTCCATTTTATTAGGCGTTTGGGTCGTGTTTTGTATTTCATTGGCGTGAAGTGCTAGTGTTCGACGTAGAAAGGCTCATTAGTAAATCATACAAATGTAAAACAACAAAGAGCTTGCAGATGTGAACTTCGAGTTATTTATGAGTCGTGATTAAGAAGGATTTGTTGAAGAAAACATTTTTCCCATCTGTTTATTATCTCCAACTTGAGAGCTGCCGTAATTGCAGTCTGACTACACAAAAGCAATAGCATTCTGGTTGTCACTCAAAAGGTAATACAAAAGGACAGCCTGATGGTACATAAAATCATTCAAGAAACTAAAAAGTGACAGATTTCAATAATAAATTTACCAGACACATGACAAAGCACATAATCCATTTCATATGCACGTAATGCATTAAAAGAATACATTATAGAGGTTGTTGCATACAAGTTAGCGTCCGCTCTCTGGTTCCTGAGGTTCCATGTTCGAATATCACTGGGGACAAAAAGTTGTTTCAGATTACTTCTATTAGCATCGTCAGCGGGTATTGGGGACGTTATATATCGGTCCCCTGTGCAGTGAGAGTCGCAGAGGGAATCACATTATGTGCGAGAAAAAATCCTTGTGGCAATAAATGAAAAGAGTATCTGCCAAGTGTCTGTTGCTGCACAGATGTTATCCCCACACCCAGGAATGTGCATAAGCGCACTCGCCCGTAATATTCGGTACACAAGAGTGTGGAGGTAATTCATAGATAGACACTTAAATTTAACGAGCAAGTATCTTGAATTTAGGTTGGTTTGGTTTGGCGTCGTACGGCACAGCTATACAATGCTCGGTCAAATCTAGTAATGTGCCTTGTCCCAGGACACACCACGGCTCTTCCCAACTCAAATAAGAACGTACATTATATGCTGTTCACGATGGAGTCAAATATATTAGGGTCTTTTGCAACCATATTCAAAGAAAATAAACCCTTTAACTGAAGGTAGAAAAAGGTGTTCTAGAACCGCACAGTCTCAGTTCAAGAGTCTCAAAAATCTTCAACAATCGTACACGTTAGTCTTGCTGTCTAACAAGAGTACGGCGTGTACTTTTTAATCAGATGTCTAAAATTCAATCTGATAACTTTCAGTTTTGCCTTATTGCTATAGAATTAGACATACATACGAAATACTAAGGCAGGATGTTGTTTAATAATTGTTGACATAAGATGAACTAGTTCTTACGTACTTCACCCTTTGTCCAAACAATGGGAGAGGTCTGTGATCGGTCATGAACCAGACATTTTATCTTCATCAGATTATCGTTTGGTGGATATGATGCGGTATCCTGTATCCGTATCAGAATTATACACACCACAATCTGACATTACACCGGTAATCACGCTGGCCATGGATCATGTATCTAGCAAATGTGGGCGAGTCTGACCTAACAGGAGTGTTCTCATTTTGACCATCTCAGCTATGTCTGCGAGCCAAAAATATGCTTCAGATGTAAGTCAGTGCTATAGTTTACAAACAAATCATACATTTTCTTCACCAGAAATTTCTTCGCAAAAAAGTGACCGCAATTTATTTGGATCACCTCGTGTATTTCTACGATTTCGTAGAACTATGGATTGACCGAGATGTTGCGAATGAAAGATTAATTCGATGCATTCGCAACTTCTCGGTGAAACCTTGTTTTGTAATAACCAAGGTGGTTTTGAATGATAGCCGTAGGATCGACGTCGAAGTCGCCAATTGCCGGTAACATAAATTTCATGGACTCAGATTTAATTTTGTGTGTGATTGAAGCAACATTGCTTCTTACAAGAACAGGAAGGATCGTTACTTGTGGTTACATGGTTTTACGAGAATCGAGAATTCTTGTTGCTGTTGTTGTCGTTGCTGCTATCGTTGCTGCTTTTGTTGTTGTCAGTCTCGAAAATAAAAGATTTTTAGTTGCATCTGAATAAATATTGTTACTTGTCTAGGCTCGTACAAAAGTAACAAAGAAAAGAGTGAAGCCAACAAGCTTTGTGAAATTTACCAAAATAATTTATTTCCTAGAAAAACAAGGTAAAAATAAGAAAAAGGACTTACTGTTTATGAATAAAATCCAAAAATTAATGCAATAATTAAAAAAATATAAGTCCTATCAATAAAAAGTTCTAAGTGAATCGCAGTTCGAATCCGATGAAGTTCCAAGATGGAAGACGATGACGTATGCCGTAACCTTCACAGTGTTGTTGTGTCAACAGTTCCTGTTGAATCACCAAGAATAATATTCCAGTTTGGAATTCCGAATAATTTCTAATAAATGTCTTTGTCCAAGAATTCTGATGAGCACTAATATTTTTCAGAGTAAATAAATTGCTTTAAATAAAAAATTCAACTCAAACTGGTCACAACAAAAACACATTTGAGCTCTAAAAAAAGGTTAAAAGCAAGACTGACCAAAATCACTATAATAACGTGTGTTTTAAGCCCAATTAAAACGCAAAACAGATCACCTGATGGGGTCACGTGATCACTTCCTTCCAGCGGCGTAGAAACATTACATGCCGATTATCACGTACGCTATGTACAGATTTGATTTTACTGAACGAATCTTACTTTAAAATTCGATAATAAAAAAAAGTTGTTTGCTCCAAACTTGAAACTGGCTCTGAATCTAGGTCACCAAAAGATACAATGTTTCTACTACTGCTTGTTTATCAGGTTTAACAGAACTGAACTAAATTTTCTGGAAAAAATGTCAAATCCAGTGAATAAAGTTATCATTACAATAACATGTAATGAAATAAAAATAAAATAAAAAAATTTAAAAGTAACACACAAGTAATTAATCACATATACATAACAATATGGAAATTCACCACCATGTTGGCTTGAATCCACGACCACTGGATTCCAAGGCCAACACTGCGTTGAAGTGTAGACTATACTCCAAGGCATCCGTGTTCAGTACTTCTTCTTGTCAAACCTTTTAACCTACTCGGATAACGTAAAACACAACTACTGTGTCAAAAGTTATATACTATTAATATGGCTCAAATTAATAGTTATACACATCATAATATCAATACAGTTTTACAAATTATAATATATTTTCAATTTTACAATCTTTATATTTTACTATTTAAACACAATCAATGTCATGTTTGTAAAATTGAATGGAGATTGATTTCAGTGATTGCTTTCTGGTTGGTTAAGAGTACGATCACCCAGGGCCGGATCGGGTTGGTGGGTGGGGGTTCCTGACCCCCCCCCAAAAATAAAATAAAAAGCACATGCAGAAACGTATAATCACTTTAAATTTGACCATCATTTTATTGTTGCTCAGGTTTATTCGGTATCATGCACACTTTGAGTAAATAAATACATAAACTTTGGCTTTTGTGCCCTTTCAAGAAAGTCAGAGCCGCTTGAAATTTTGGAAACAACCCTCCCCACCAACAAATGACCTGATCCGGTCCTTATCACCTGTTCGTTTTCTAATCACTTGTTCATAACAATCCTTTACTGATACCGATATAAATAAGAAGATGACAAAATGCTGTTCGATCATCATTGACATACGATAAACTAGTGCTTGCGTACCTTTGCCCTTGTCCACACCGTGGAAGAGGGTTGAATGAGGTTAAATCACGACTTGTGTTGCACAATAATATCATTCTATCATAACCAAGATGGTCAAAATATCAGAAAAGTTTCCAGAACCGAATCTTATTTTTGGTCACACTTTTCAAAATACACACCATATAAGGTACAGTTGTTTAGCTCCTCGTGATATTTTAAAATATGCCAATTCGATAATGTATGACACCAACAATTACTATTTAGTGCTTTACAACAGCATGTGACCGATTGAAACACACCGAAGAAAAACCTAGATTGAATGGGTAACAAATGAATGGAATTTACTTTCCATTGCTTCCTTTAACTCATTCAAAAGAAAGTAACATTGTATTTGATATTTTAGCAATTAATGGTCAGTTCAAAAGAACATTATAGTGGTCAGATTTGGTATTTTAAAAAATAATGGTCAGTTCAAAAGAACATTACAGTGGTGATATTCGATATTTTAGCAATTAATGGCCAGTTCAAAACATTATAGTGGTCATATTCAATATTTTAGCAATTTAATGGTCAGTTCAAAATACATTATAGTTGTAATATTCGATATTTTCGCAATTAATGGTCAGGTCAAAAGAACATTATAGTGGTCATATTCGACATTTTAGCAATTGTGGCAAGGTCAGTCATAAGCGTTAACTCTTTTGAGCAAGAATTATATTGCATCGCAGCAAGGAAGACCATCCCAGTTAGGATCATTTGCAAACGTATTATGAAAAAGGTAAAGAAATTTCGTTGTTACCACTCATCAGACTTTGTTTATGTTACTATACCAAGCATCTGAGTAAAAATGCAGGTGATAAAGAGATGGTTGTTTGGGAAGCGTGCGGAAAGATCTTACACAAAATAATGCGATAGAGTATTTCAATAACAAACTTTAAACTTTCCAAACAGAACGTTTCAGTTTTATCAAAGGACGAACATGAATTACCACGCAGACTGCAACAGCTCTCAACCGCTTCAAACACAAATGTCCGCGTTGTAGAGCTGAGTAACCACGAACAATTTTGTACTGCGGTAAATTGCGTTTTTTTCTGAGCATATCGCGATAGCACGGTTTACTATGTTAAAGACACAATTTACTGTTTCTGGGGCAGGTATCTGGGATTTCTTAAAACAAATTCAGTATATCAATAGCTGGAAAAATATCTTGCTTCTTACTTTTAGCAAAATAACACCATATTATCCATTATATTATTTGAAACGAATATATTGACAAGCAAAATATCTCGGCTCAATAGAAATCGCAGCCCCCCCCCCCAATAAAATAAAATGGTCAGTACCTTATAGTAGATGAATTTGCTATATGTATTTTAATTGTTATATAATTCATAATCCAGAATCTGTAACTAATGTGGGATCATGAAGTTGACACTATATAGCTGATATCCTATGAATTTGTTGATAAAAATAGTAAGTGTTGAGACTGAAGCCAACAATATACTTGCTACACTGTTTCAACGATGGGTAGGGAAACTTGCAGCGGAATGTCAAAACCTAGGCAAGATATTTATGAGAGAGAGAGAGAGAGAGAGAGAGAGAGAGAGAGAGCATTCGGTCATACCACCACACGGGTGTACTGCGTGATCTCAGCTGAGTGTCAATAATACAAATCTATTGATCTTTATGACGGCTCAGCTGATTAATTATAGATATATGTCAATGATGTCGTCAGCAAATTTTTGAAGACAAATACAACTAATGATAAGCAACAAATCTATTCAAATGTACTTTGCTGAGACTATGGGTATTCTTAAACATATTTTTGACGTCGCGTTCTGACCAATAAATAAACATGATTTAAAGAACATAAAGTTTGTTAAACATCGCGGAATAAAACTGACCTATTTATTAAGGTTTTAATTTTATGAGACAATTTTGGCAATGTATTTTGTATTGTACAATAAAATGGAATATGGCAATCTATTTTGTACTGTACAATAAACTGGAATATGGCAATGCATTTTGTACTGTACAATAAACTGGAAAGTGGCAATGTATTTTGTACTGTACAATAAACTAGAATATGGCAGTGCATTTTGTACTGTACAATAAACTGGAATATGGCAATGTATTTTGCACTGGACAATAAACTGGAATGTGGCAATAAAAATCATATTTTACTTCTGGTCACATTTGTGTGCGAGTTAAACAACGTGCTTAGATAATTATTTCGCTGCTAAAATACAAGATACAAGAGTTGTGTCTTTTTTGTTTTTTTTCTGAAAAGAATCAATTTCAATTTCAAAACAATATAATGGCAACTGCTACAATTTAGTAACATTGTACAGATGTATTTCGTAAGTTGTATTCTTTGTCGTTGAAATAATATAATTTGATCTGCTAGAAGTCAGATCATTAAAATTCGTGTATTTAATTC